>JAKKIK010000541.1:0-28545 GCA_024500135.1 Heterodera carotae | reverse complement strand
TTCGCATTTTGGGCGAAGAAGGCATCCGGCTCCGAAGTGTATTCGTCCGAGCATTTGTTGGACGGAGCGGAGGCTGCTTCCTCTTTGGTGCGCAACACTTCTCTGAGGGCCTTCGAGGTTAGTCCGGCTTTTTTAATCGTGCCAATGGCAATGTTTTAGGCCGTTGGCAGATCAATGAGTGCCGCCGATGTAATTGATCACATTGGCCCCGTAATCCGTCACATTGACAATTCTGTCCAACCACTTCCGATGACTGCAACCATTTCGACTCGATAGTTTATCTATGCATATTTGAAAAATAAATTAGTGTCGATTATTCATCTTTCTCATCGTCCTCTGTGTTGGTTTCTTCCATCACAGCCTTTCTCCTTGCTTTTCTTCGTAAACACCGCGAACATCTTTTGCTGGCACGGTTAAAGCACGGGCGATGAAAGACGGCACAACAGCTTTTGCAAATAGCCACATTCTCAGTGAATGGGTAAATGCGCTGAAACATTGGAAATGTGGTTGAACATTTACCAAAACAGGAAGGAAATGGTGATTCTCTTCCCCTGCTGAGATAACGCATTTATCAAACATTGCCTTTTCTATCGGAATAACGAAAGAAAGGTCTATGCAAGGCTCTGCCCATTTGATGGAACGAGGATTAAAAAAAGTAGTGGACACACCCCCAGCAGTGTGTATTTCCTACTTGATTATCCGTGCAAAGTTCACAGAAGAAAGCGTTCCCCCGACAAATTTCACATTCTTCAGTAATATGCGAGGTGAAGATTCGCACAATTGCTTCAATGTCCGCAAACAGACGTCCATTGGCGAGTTGGAGAAGGTCGTCGATGGTGTACATTGTGTCACTCTCCACAAAATGTTGGCAGCGGTTCAAATGCTGAAGAATGCGCAATTTGCGTGCAAACTGAAACCAAAAAAGAGACATTAAGAGAAGCAAATGAGCATCAATTTAAAAAAAGACAACAGTTAAATGTATCAAATGGGAGGATTGAGCCGGGGGCGTATCCGGGGGGGGGGAGAGTACAAGAAGTCACGTATTTCCATCCATCTTCACCTTGCAAGAGACAAAATAACATTTCATAAGCAGAATGTTGGTTCGCATCTTTTGCATTCTGTCCAATTTGTTGATGAATTTGAACAAAGTCGGGTTTTCTCGCTCAAAATTTATCAGTGGTCGTTTCGCTACGGTCGTGAGCAATTGTTTGGTGGCCCGGCAAACGGCGCGTTTCTAAAACTGAGCTGTTAACTCTCTACGAAAAATAAAAGTTCGTACCTCAAAGTCCCAATTTCGGATCATCCTCGCAGGAACAACCATCTCATCGTTCCAATGACAGCGACGACAATAGAAAAGGCCAGTGTAGTCGCAAATGCGAGGGAACTTTTCAGAATCATCGTCTAAATTCAGTTAAATTAGCGAAAATGGATAAAATAACTGGAACAATTACCATTAAAATTAAATAATTTTATTTGTACTGGTCGGTGTATAAAGAAATACCGAATCCGATGGGAGAGAGACATTCTGCGCATTGGTAATTTTGGTCGAGTAACGATTTCTCCGGACACAGTTGGAATTGGAGAGAGAAGTCGGCCCTCGAAACGGCCAAACCGGGGCAAACTCTTCGAACTTTTTCAATGCATTTCTCATGCGTCCGATAACCACAAAATGAAACGAGAAAAAGATTTCAAACTAAAATCAAACGTTTTGACTTACTAATGCATCTTTGCCAATGCTGCGCAAGTCGCCAAATAGTGCCCAAACACGTCTCACAGTACGGATTCCGACCTTTAGATGACTGAAGCACAAATTGATGCCCATTTACGTTGCTGATCGGTTTAAACGACGAATTCAATGTTTGTATTTCCTACAAAGCAAAATTTATGATAAGGACGAATTCACAAATCCACCCAAAAAAAAACTTTTTAAAAATTGCTCGATAATAAACCCACTTTATGCTGTTCCAACTCCAGCTTTAGTTCCACTAATTTTGCCAGAACATCCGCGCAGTGTTTTTCTCTTTCACCGCCTTTTGTCTTTATATCAACGCACTCCGTCTCTCGCTTTCTCCGTTGTCCCTCTCTGTGCTCCGTCTCACCCTTTTCATGTTCCCCATCACTTATGTCGTTTTCATTAACGTCCAAGAGAAATCTTTTGCAGAAATCTATGGCAATTTCCAATTCCCTTTCCCGATTAAGCTCGACATTTTTTGCCCTCTGCTCGGCAATGAGTGCGGCAATTTGTGAGTCGATGAAATGGTCGAATTCAGAAGAACGAAGTGAAATCTAAAACTAACAATTTTAGCAAAAAGCCCTGTAGATTAGAATGCCTAAAAATCCAACAAAACCCGGTTGATTCCTGCTTACCTTTTGACCAACAGAAAGCGAATCCATTAACTGCACGAAGAAAAATTAACTTAGTAAGACAATTATGCGAATTAATGGCATTATTACGTTTCCAGCGTACAAAAATTACAACCAAAAAGAATAGGAGAAATTTATTTTTGCTAATTTGTCACAATGCGACCAAAATCAAAAGAACAAATCAATTGGTGATAAAGCGTGAAGACGACTTTTTTTACTGACAAACGCCTAAAAATTGTCAAATTCGTTCGTCTTCACTACTAATGTAGCAACAATTTGGTGACCAATTCAGTTATATTCAGGATAAGAAAGCAAAAAAAGACTTTCTTGGATTATTGTAATATTCAAACTGCCACTGTGCCAGTAATCATTTGTCAGATCCTTTCCCGTTCATGCTTGTGTTGGTTGAAACACTTTGATACGCGCTCCGCCGACAATTTGCGTGTCGTTCATCGTCCGTATCGCTTCGCGACAGTCCTTAATTAGAGAGAGAGAGCATTTGTTGGAATTATCCCGTTTTAAGTAAATTGCCCACTTGTGCAGATGTGAACGTGAGAAGAAATGTTGAGACAGTGTCGTTCGGCTTCACTGTACACTTCTCCGCCCCGTCTTTGTTCAAATTAAAACGTTCGAACAGTGAAACGACCTCGTTCAGCTGAGTGATCAGTGGAAAGCCACGTGCAACGACGGAAACGCGGTACTAAAAAAAAACCGAGTATGAACAGGCAAAAGTGCCTTAAATCAACCATTTCTCGGATGATTATCATATTCTGGCGGATTGCGTCGGCCATTTCCGCCCGTTTGAGCTGGGTGATGATTATTTGGTGTCCGTTCAGAATGTTCATGTTCTGCGACGCCGCCTTTGTAGCCATTATTTCGGTTGGCTAAAAAATTCAAAACTTATTCATTACCCAATTTTTATTAAAAAAAATAATAAAGCACCAAATTGATGTAGAGGACGCCATTTTGCATTCTGGCAATGTTTTCAAAGGGTGAAGTGAATTGAACGCCAAGGAATTCGGCGAGTTGTTCCGCGTAGACCATTTTCGGCACGTTTTCCAAACGAATACTATTAGGTGTAAAAGTGATATTGTTATTTTTACTTTTTTTTTACCATGCACTCGAATTTGGGTCTTCTCTGTACCGCTCCAGGAAGGACAGGTGAGGTCGCAACTCCAATTCATGAGGAGTGAATTCCCTGTTTGGTGCCGAATCAAAGGCGCGTCTGTCCGACTTAGGGAACTTGGGTTGAGATGAGTGCGCCAGAATGTCACTTTCAGGTTCCAGCAAATTCAACGGAGGCTGATCCGGGATGCCGTTTTGTCGCAATTGATCGGTTTTTGGTGTTTCAGGATGAACACGAGCCTAAAAAAAAATCTGATAGTTACAATCAGTTGAAAGAGCATTTTTTTTGTTTGGCTCAGACTCGGCCTTTAGTCCGCAGAACCGTAACACAAATTTGTGAACGGTTCGGACATATCGCTACCATTTAAAATTTGTCATCATTGCCATTTGGATTTATTCAAAAATGAATAAACATAAAAAGGAGAATGCTTAGATATGACCCAATATTGACAAATAACCAACGTCATTGTCACTTTCGGCTTCGTCCATAGAATAGTCTTCCTGAATGACCAATCCCGCCACTGTTGAACCAATGGAAGTATCTAAAGCCGAAGCATTGAATGGAGCAGCGGATGGTTTGGCAGCGGTCGGTGGTCGGGCCAAATTGGTGGCAGATTGCATTGGATGTATTTGATTGCCGAATGGCGGAACGGCGGCTGAAAAAGTACAATAAAAAGCATTGACTTGTGAAAATCATTTAGTCAATGGAATGTCTAAAATGCTCTTAAAATAAGCGAATAAAATTGTAACAATTAACATGGTACAATTCCGGACCGGCACCTCCGGGCCATTCCACTTTTTGGGACTATAAAGTTTTTTTTGTCAGTAAAAGTGTTTGCAGATAGGCCGTTAATAATGGAAATCACGAACTTTGTTGACGAGCAGTGCCAAATGGCAATGCATTGGTCGCAGCTGCCCTCGGCCAAAAAGTGCCATTCGATGATGTCGATCTGATAAGCGAAGGGATGTGGCCGACCAAAGACGGAGCCTGTTGATTGGTCGGCGGAGAGGAAGTCCTCTGCGCCCCAGAAACAGCAGCGCCACCACCCTCCAAATGATTCAGGGGAATTGGCGGACGATGGGTGGCACCGGTAGGCGGTGATGGAAAAAATTCGAATGCCCGAAGTGGTTTCGGCTGCAACTTATGAGAAAATTAATTTGGTAATTTGCATTCAAGGACAGACTAACTTCGTTCGTCTTCACGGCATTGTGCGCTGCATTTGCCGTTTTGGGTCGAAAGCTCGTCTAAACAACGAACAATAAAATTTGTTTTAATTAATCGTTAAGACAACAACAGACATTGTTATGATTATCCGGGAATGAAAAAGCGCCGAAAGCGGCCGCATTTGAGATAAGGTTCATAGGCCCCATGGAATTGGACGCTGTTCCCATCGGTTGTTGCTGCTGGCTCAAAGGTTGTCGCTGTTGTTCCTTGGAGTTTCTGTCCGTTGCTTCGTAGTCCCTTGTTCCGTCGTTCAGTGGTTGCTTCGCTCGCTCCTCCTTCGCCCATACCGCAGTTGCTGTTGAGGATGATGTGCTCATCTTTTCCGAATGAGTTGAGCGGCTTTGGTCCATCGACCGTCCTCTCCCATTTCGACCAGTCCTTGGCGATCTGCTTCGATTGGACGCTCTGTCGCGCTCCCTCGGCCGGTCTCTGTCCCCTCTGCCGCCCCGGTCACGTTCCCTTCTGCTGCTGGGATCGTCCGACGACCTTTTACCACCTCCGTCTTTATTGTCCGGCTCCGCCACCGCATATTGCTCATCCGCCTTTCGTGCCGGAATTCGTTCCGTCCTGTTTTACCAAAAAAGCATTTAAATTAAATAGCTAGAACAATTCTAGTCAAAACCATTCATCCTTTAAAAAGTTGCTCGTTTTTATTTACCGAATCGTTCTGCTGTTGATTTCTCCATGGTATCTGATCACAGATCTGGCATCCTTTTCATTGTCAAACTCGACAATCCATCGATCAGAATAGTTTCGATCAGTCTGATAGACGCGAGTCACCTTCACACACTCAGTACCGGTGGTAGACAAATACCTTTTAAACGAATTGTTAGTAAAATGTTCTGAAGTGATTTCCAAAAAAAATCACTGTTTAACGTCGAAAAAGGTTGCTTTGTACGGTACGTTTGACAAAAGAACACAAACGCGTTCTTTTGTCGGAGGTTCTGACGACGAAAAGGCAACGGCGGAAGTAGGTGGAAATTGAGCGGAAGGATTGTTCCCATTCCCACGTGATCCATGGTAAAAGCGCTTCCCGGGGCCACCGACTGAGCCTGGTGGAGATCTGAAATGAACACTTAACGGAGTAATTGGAAATAGACCATGCTTTAACCTGCTTCGTCGTCGTTTTCCACCAAATGTGCTCCCGCCACCCTCAAAACGTTGCTGATATTGCTGTTGCCTTGGGCGGAATTGATGCTGCTGTTGTTGATAATGACTTGCAACCGCTGGTTGTGACTCAGAATATGGGGCAGGAAATCCAATTCCATGCCCTCCTCCTCCTCCAAATTGTTGCTGAACATTTGGCGCGCCCCTCCTGCCAATTGGTGGGCGAGGCGGACGATGCTGTACCCCTCCCGCTCCTCCTCCTTGATTTGGAATGACAAATTGGTTCTGATGTTGCGTAGCTAAAGTAAAAAAAAAACCACTTAACTGAAATTTAAAAAAAACCAATTAAGTATAAAAAAATCAAAACAATGATAAAGCTGACCAAAAGCAGTGTTCACTTTCCCACTTTGTCCTGGCCTAAATTGCTGTTGAGCATAAGTTTGAGCAGGATGAGCAGGGAAACGCTGATTATGATAACCGCTTGGAGGTTGCTGATTGAAAAACCCATCACCGACATACGGAGGAATCGGAGGACGCGGCTTAAAGCATAAAAAGATACATATTTATTCGTTAACTCAATGCATTTTCTTCAGGTACAAATCACCTAAAGTCTGAACTATCCGAAGCCATTTGAACAAACTAACTGAGTCCAGGTGAAAAATGGATTTTCCAGTACAAGTGATCAGAAGAGAAGCCAAAGCCTCAAGAGGACGCACGTCCCGCACATAGCGAATTAAAACAAAAACAAATTGGGCACAGTTTTCAACTATAGTAGGACTCAGTTGGCTGTTGCTCAATAGCTTGGGTTCTAGTTCAGATTTATTTCATTAAGAGCTATCGATCGATATCAATTTTGCTTTGGAAATGAATATGTTAGAGCTTTTGCTGGTACTTATGGGTTATGCTACACCCCCTCAAAAATTTTTCAAAATTTGTAATTATACGTTTTCAATGGTGCTGATCACGAATATGATATTTATTTTAACATCTGATGACTTTTAATCATAGATTGGACATAATATCTGTGATTTTTAAAAAATTAAATTAAAATCCAATTAGGCTAGGATAATTTTTTAAGTCCTAAAACGAGTTTCTATAGGTATCTTGAGGTGCTGAACACGAATATGACCTCCTTCTTGACCTATTTCGAACCCTGGATCTGAACTCGAACATTAGGTCTTAATCTTTTTCTCACAAAAATTTTTTTCTGCAATCATTTTCTTTAGCATTGACAAATATTAAATGTGATCAAAAATGTTGCCGAATCATAAAATTATATTTTTCTCGATTGTGCCACGCAAAATGAACTCAGAAAATAAAAATTTTTGTGAGAAAAAGATTAAGACCTAATGTTCGAGTTCAGATCCAGGGTTCGAAATAGGTCAAGAAGGAGGTCATATTCGTGTTCAGCACCTCAAGATACCTATAGAAACTCGTTTTAGGACTTAAAAAATTATCCTAGCCTAATTGGATTTTAATTTAATTTTTTAAAAATCACAGATATTATGTCCAATCTATGATTAAAAGTCATCAGATGTTAAAATAAATATCATATTCGTGATCAGCACCATTGAAAACGTCTAATTACAAATTTTGAAAAATTTTTGAGGGGGTGTAGCATAACCCATAAGTACCCTTTTGCTTACCCCATTTTATTTTCGGAGGTACTCATCGGGGTTTTCGTGTGCATTTTTTGAATTATGGAATGAAAAGTCAATTTTTAGTGGTGCACTTTTTAAATTGAGCAAAAAAAGCGATTTTTATGGTAACACCTTTTTGTAATTTTCAATAAAAATTACAAAATCCTGAAAATAGGCACTAAAAAAGGCGAAATAGGAACAAAAATAGGCGCATAGGCATTAGTGACCAGTAGTCATTGAATTTAGGTGGAAGACCTGTTGTTGTTGCTGGGGTACACCAGACGTTTGTGAAGGAATATTAAGTGGAGGCGGAAATCCGGGTGGCTGTTGCGGTATGATATTTGGCAATTGCTGTTGTGCTTTGTTTGGTGAACCCAACAAAACGCCAAAAGAAGACGGAGGGAGGCCGCTGAACGAAGGCTGAACAGAGCCGGGAAAGACAGGGCCTGGCGCCGATTGTGAGCCGGTCGGGACGCTTTGCTCTTGAAATGGCAGTTGCGATTGGGGTCCATGGCCCGAGGCAGGCGCATTTTGTTGCAGTTGCGGATTCTTCCAAGAGTCACCACCAAACAATTGTTGATATGATGGAGCAGTCGTCTGTTGAGTTGCGAACGGAGCCGACTGAGCAGAGGAGGAGGAAGATACCGCTGGAACTGAAGACGAAATGTATGTAAAAGCGTGGCGATTTTAGAAAGGTATAATCAAATTCCTTTACACATTTAACTACTGCTGGAATGGACTTGCCCAATCCATTCATTCCCTTTTATTCCCAATAAAAAATCATTGCCAATTTCTTTCATTTCAATTTAACGCTTTTAATTTTCAAAGGTTATTTAATATTTTGTTGTAAACCGATTGAAGAGATTCTCACAATGTTAGGGTAGAGATACCCGATTTGTTTCGGGCAATTCGTTGTTGTCTCGATTCATTTTTATTACCACGATAATCGTTTTTTTGAAATGCAAATTTGGTCAAAACCGGTACTAGCTACTCATTTGTACTTTTTTTTCAGTACCCGTACCGTCCTACCCTACTTTTTACAAAAATTCTTCGAATTTAGCATTTTTAGGTGGAAAATGAATTGGGGCAAAAACGAATCGGGTGAAAAACTAATTGGCCCGAAACGAATTGGCCTCCGTCCCAATGTTAGCTTCATTTCCAAGGCATCATTCAATAAAAATATTCAACGAAGGATTTTTTTTTCTCTGTAGATTATGAAGTGTTCAAGTCGACTCTCTTTTAATATATTTTGGCATAGCCAAAATAACATCTGTTTATTTCCGCATTTAGCGTACATATGTACTGAATAGCAGCACAACACTTGTTTTGGGATGAAATAACTTTCGAAATGGGTTGTAGTGCCGTGAGAAATCCGACAATGGTGTAAGTGAATCACCAGCTGCACTAGTATAAAAATGTTTGCGCTTTATCCATATTCGCAAAGGAGAAGCCGACAAAGTGAATCATCACACACATTGTGTCAAAACAAATGGCCATTTTTGATTTTTCACTCGAAAGTGGAAAATTCTGTGAGGACATTCAAAAAATGGGTAAGTTATAGAAAAGCTATGCTAGTGGGTCAATTATAAATGGTAAACTATGCTTTTACTCACTCTCATTCTTTGCAATGTAATGGTACTGAATTGATCAAAATTTACCAAACAAATGGTGATATTTGATATACGATGGTGGAAGGATGAACGGAAGTAACCAATAATAAGTAATACTTATTTAAAGTCGGACACCAACGAACCAAATGGAAAGTCCGAATTAAAGGTTCTTCCATCATGGAGAGAATGGTGGGAAAGCATATAAGACAAAAAATAGACGAGTCGATTTAATCAGAAGCAGGTCAAGTGCTTTATGATATAAAATTCCAGGCATTTGTTGTTTGTGGTGAGACATGGAGATTCCTCTTGGAGTGGGTGACCATTTTAACTCTCCCGACCCAATAATTTTCATTTTATTTTCCATTTCCCTTCCTTCCACCCAAAGACGGAAAAATGACCTTCTATCTGAGATTTCCATTGTCCGCCTTCCTTCGCCGTGTGATCTGCTAGTTTTGCTGACTTATCCTCAGCGGAACTCTTCACTTCAGTTGCATGCTGATGGACAAAATTGTGAACAGCGCCACTTTGTGGATTTGGCGGTTTTGTGGTGCCAGCGAGAGCTTGAGCATCGGCAATCACTTGCTCCATTTCCCTCCTCGATGAAAGCATCAACCGAATTTTGGCCTGATGTAGCAAACGTCCATCCAACAACATAGCCAACCTTGCGTCTTCGTCGGTCTGGAACCCTATGAAGGCATCACCATTGGAGCCCCCAACAATGTTGACCGATCCCTTAGGGATTTTCAGATCACCAAAGAAATCTCTGATATCATGAGCTTTTGCGCTGAGAGGCAAATTTTGTAAACGTATTATTATCGTGGACATTTCCGGGTTTTGAAGCCTTGAAAATATAAATATTCTAAAATAATCAGGAAATAAAAGGATACCTACAAAATAACTAATTTTGAGCGCTTTTCTGGCGATGAAAGCGTAAATGGTTCAATTTATTATGTTTTTGGAACGAATCGGTGGAGGGTTATAACGGCAATGCAATAACACAATGTAAATGGTATTGTTACGGTCAGGGTTGGTTTGGCGCAGATGCTTCGGCGCGGACGGTTCGGTAAGCCAGTTCAGCACAATTTTTGTCCATAAGTTTTTAGGATATACCTAATTTCTAGTATATTTTATGCCTCTTACGCGTCCCATAAAAAAGTTTAACAGTGGTTAAGCGTAACATGTTTATGAAATGTCAAACTGGTTAAAGCATTCCCGTTAGAATGACAGCGTCTGAATGCATACTATTTATTAAATTGGCAACTGTAGTAGATATGTGCAGATGTTTTAAACCCAGAGACCAAGTTGCTTCGTCCCTTGTTTGTGTGGATCTGGGAATGAAAGATCTACAAAATCAAATCAAACGATGGTTTACCCACTGGTGATCACTGTGATAATGCTGTTGCTTCTTGCCAAAAATTTCTACAACTTGATCAGTTTGTTCAAAAACTTGTAAACTTTTTAAATACAAATTTATGGGACGCGTAATAATATAATGGAGCGCGTAAGAGTTACTGGACAAGTAAAAGTCTATGGACGCGTTAAGTGTAGTAAATCGTATAACTTTTGCCTTCATCTCCCAAATCCTACAGTATAATTTGAAAGGTCTGTGGAATTATAAGCAAAAAAAGGGCAATTAGGCATCTAAGAGTTTTAATATAAAATTTACTAAAAAAACTCAAAATATGATTTTTGAAATGATTTAATGTACAATGGATTGTCTATAGCTTCATGACATAGAATTTCGAATGTTTTAACCACAGAAAACTTAGGCAAAAGATTGAGACGAACTGATCCGCCCTATTGTAATGGAAGCCATATCTTTTAGCCTGTCTCTACAAGCCTTGGCCAGAATTTTCATTTTTAGTTCAATTTGTAAGGGAACATTGGAAAAGGAAAGGATGTTGCATGGAAATGGCGAGGAAGGAAGTAAAATGGCAAGCCGATCTGCCGTCGGAAAAATTAAATGCAAAATTTAAAGTTTTTGTATGCAAGTTTTGAGATTATATAAAAAGTAGAGGAAGGGCTTAAAATCTCGACTTTAATTTCATTTGTGCAAGAACCGTTGATGGTCTAAATCTATCGCGTTATTTTTCTATACAAACCTAATGGTCATGTTAAAAGAACATCATTTGCCGATTTAACGCATGGACTAATTTGAAGTCGGAAAGAACATTCTAAACTAAATGATTAAATGTTGAAAATTACTTAATAGTAAGAAAGTCCAGAAAATTCGTTATTGTGTCAACGAAGTGACGCCGATCTTCCTGTCGCTCGCAAAATACGAAATTGGTGAATTAAGCGCTTAAATGGGATATGGCAATTGGCAAATGTGTATGGGGTGACTAATCAGCGAATATATTTGCTTAAACACAATCAAACGGAAAAAGTGAGAGCAAAAGAAGGGCAGCCATTACTTTTTTAATCGATATTAAAGAGAAAGAAGCAAAAAACAGAGAGAAAAATAATAAAAGACATAACACCAATTTGAAATTTAAACAGACGGCTATGTGTAAAATGCACAATTTGATAATTTGCTTGAAGGATTCTACTTATTTTTAAATTCGTAATTAGCTTTTTTTTTCTATAAAATTTCGCCTTAACTGTTTTTGCTTTTTTTAGACGTATGAAGATGGTAAATTCCACGAACAAAACTGACACAAGTTCTCTTTTTCTTAAACTGTCTTCGGCATTGTTTTACGCACTCTGTTCAATAGCTGTGGTATTTATGAATAAAATTCTTCTTACAAATTACAGGTTTTTTTTTTTGCTTTCATTGACTTACAATAGTAAACAATATTTTTTCTTTTTAATAAATGGTTCTTTAAGGTTCCCATCTTTTCTTTACATTGCGTTCGGCCAATTGCTTACAACTGTGTTAATTCTCTTCATTCTTAAAATGCTCAAATTGCTCTCCTTTCCTCGTTTGGACAGTTCTGTTCCGAGGAAAATATTTCCCCTCCCAATTTTATATGGCGGTACCATTGTCAGCATATAATAGTTCTGTTACTCTATTTTTTCAATAATTTTTCAGTTAATTTGATCTCTGGCCTCGGTGGTACTCAAAGAATAAGTCTGCCAATGTTCACAGTTTTACGACGATTTTCCATTTTTTTGACAATGTTGCTCGAATACTTTGTGCTTGGGTAAATATTGTATAATATAAGATAAATAAAATTTAATTTTCATTAAGTGAAATGCCCACATTCGGAGTAAAGTTCAGTGTTTTCCTTATGATTTTCGGTTCAGCGGTTGCTGCTGTGTGCGTTTGAATTTTGTACCTTTTAATTAATATAATTGTTACTTATTTGCCAAACGCCCATTTAATTTCGAATGATTTTTTAAGAAATTAAGTTTCGATTTGTCCTTCGACTTCTTTGGCTACACATTTATTTTCGTCAACAATTTTGCCACCGCTGCAAATGGTATTTTTATCTGCTCGATTATTCTCACCGCTACCTTTTTTTTGACATTGAACTCAGGAACTATTTTTGTGGGGGAGGAGATTTGTTGAGAATTTATCTGGATTTCTTAACAAGTAAAAATTTAGGAAAGCTTACCAATGTATATTTTTATTGTCTATGTCGCGGGTAGAGAAAGAGCTGGTTTTGGTCGGCAATACAAAATTATCTATTATATATTGTCTGTTTTTTTTAATAGGCGTTTATACGAAAAAGAAATTGGATAGCAAAGAGTTGGGAAAGTCCGGACTGCTCTTCTACAATTCACTGTTCATGCTCGTTCCGCTGAGTGCCATCATTTTGGTCCATTCTGATGACACTGAGAAGGTACCACCAAATATTCCTAATCTTGCGTCATTTCGCACTTTGAGGACTTTGCTGAATTCAGCTTCTCTCTTACATTGAAAATGGCTATTTGACCGTCTCCGTGTTGGCATATTTTATCCTCTGCAGTCTCGGTGGCATTATTCTAAACTATTCGACTGTTTTGTGCACCTCACACAATTCGGCGCTTACGACGGCATGCGTTGGGCCGATAAAAGTTAGCTGTCCCTTTCCCTCTCTTTCATTTCTGGGGGAGGGAGTGCGGGCCTCATATACGTACAAATTTTATGGTGAATACAACGAAAAATGATATGAACCTGTAAATTTTTTGCAGCCCCCCCCCCGCTTTTCCCCCTCATTATGGGCCTGCTCACAGTCAGTCACTTTCAGAATATGCTTGTCACTTACATCGGTATGTTCAGCAGCGGCGACTACGTGTTTAGTCTGAGCAATTTTGTCGGCATAAACATCAGCGTGTTCGGCTCCATCCTTTACACTTACGTCACTTTGCGCAAAAACCACAAGGCTCGACAGGTTACCGTCTTGCCAGCTGAGAAAGTGGCACTCATCGCTTAATGTTTAAATTTACATTTTTAATGGCATTCTTTCCCATTTTTGACACTCAAATAAGTTCAATTTGCAAAACATTACAAAACTAAATTGCAAATCGAAGAAATGCAGACAAAGGAAAAAAAACCGAAAACTAAAAACAGTTTAAAAATTACTGCTCAAAATGAAGGCCGTCTAAAATAATGTTACCAAAACGAGCAGACAAATAGTAAACCGATTAATCAAAAACAACAAAAATGTAATTGCTATTTTTACACTTTTGGTGGACGGTGTCTGCTAATGTTTTTGTTTAAAAGGAGTAAACAAAAGCAAAACATTTCTTTTGATTTTAATTCAAATTGAAAATTTTTTTGAGTGTCTAAAGTTTAAATTTTTTATTATTGTGATTGACCCTACTTTGATCGCTAGACTCTTTCTTACATAATTACTGCCTTATAATTATTTGCATAATGATTGCTTGTGTCTTAATAAAATTACATGGCTATTAACTGTTTTGTTGCTAGTGATATTGTATTGTGTCGTTCTATCTCTAGCAGATATTGGTGAGGCGGGGATTATCTTCCCACGCCGCGAAAGGAATGCCTCTGCCCATTTGATCAATTCTTCCATTTTCGCACTTTGATCACACAATTATCATTGTCTTCTTTGGTGCTCGATGGGTGATCATGATCTGATTGCTGCTGGTCGTGCGACCATTCTGCGGCAGAAGGATCACTTCCATTCCAAACCCTTTCTCTGCAGCTTGTGGCGGAACCGCCGAGTCCGCTTGAGAAGCATATTGTTCAAAGGTCACAACAACCGGCGCCCAAGGCCATTACACCTTTTTTGGTCGTTTCATCATTTGCGTTAATTGACCATTTTCGGCAATTCGTCTTTTTGATCAACTCCGTTTGTCAACAGATTGTCGTAGGGGTAATGTGATCAATCGTTCAATTCATCAATCCGTCCGTCCCCACAGCCTTAGAAGTTTTTCCCATAAACAGCAAATTTTCGACGTTTTAAAATAGACGGTTGGTCTTCTCTGAGGGATTGAAGGGTTTCCCCGGCTCGTCCCCCAACCCCCCAAAAAAGGCATTATTACATTGTGGAGAAACCCACCACCTAAAATAACTCGCTTATCGGCCGAACCCTCCGCGCCCACCGCCACCCAAATAATTTTTCTCTCAATCATTCCACTCCATTCGTGAAAGGTAGCAAACGAAGCAATAATAATAATCAGTGGTTCTTCTTCTTCACAGAGTATTTACATTGAAATGGGCAAACGCTTCCCATTCTTCCCGCCGTTATTATTCTTCATTCTGCTTGATCATCAAAAATTCTTTCATTTTGCTGCTGCGCATTTTTAAGCGCTTTTTGATTATACCCTACAGTATTACCGCCCTGATTAATTAATCACTACCGTAATTAAATTACACCAATTGATCACCAAAGGGCAAACATTTTACATCAATTCGGTTGAAATCGTTGATGAATTGAAGTATATATGTGGAAAGAAAGTTTCGATTCTTTCATAATGGGGTGATATTTCTTCTGTTATTGACCACTAAATGGGGAGACGAAAAAATGGGTTTTCGACCGATAAAAAAACGACCATTTCGAGGTTATTTTGCTTCTCTTATCAAAATATGTGTAAAGCGACGGGCCGAACAGAGAGAGGGAGAGAGATAAAGAACTTGTGGAATTAAACATTTTAGGGTTAAGAAATTTAATTAGCTAACTATGAACTCTTGGTTTTTTCATCCTCATACTGTCACCTTTCAGCTGCTGATGTTTCCTGTCCTCTCTCTCTCTTTCACTCCCTCTCTCTCTCTCTCTCTTTCGCTCGCTCTCTCTCTCTCTCCGTGAGGACTTTGTGCCTACTTCGGTAGACTTTACCCCCTCCCCTCCCCCTCAGCCCATAATCAATCATTTTTTGATCATTTCCGTCACCCCCCTCCCCCCGCCTTCCCCCCCCCCCCCCATTTCTTTATTACCCCTCCCCCCCGCCCCCCCCCCCCCGCCTTTGCCTCCCCCATCTGTCTTATTTCATTCACTCATCACACGCCGCACTTTGTTGAATTTTCCACTTATTAAGGTCTTCCACACACTCTTTAAGCACACCCCCAAAGGTGTTTTTCCCTCCCGTCCCATTTATTGCTCTCCTCCTTTTCTGCTGTACTGCTCCGTCTCGATGTCCTCCCAGCTTCTCATCTCTCTCCGCCATTTTGGCCGTCCTTCTTCCGTGCTCTTCCGTCTGCGTTCGTCCATTGCACGTTCCTACGGCTCTTATATGATTCATCCGGATGCCGTGCCCATTGTGATGACGGACAAAGTGACGACTAAGCCGGCCGTGGGTCTGAACGGCCACAGCGACTTGGACACGACGACGCCATTACGCAGCACTCGACAATCGTTGCTGAACAGACGGGAGGACCTGAAGAAGGCAAACCGCATTGTGGTCAAGCTTGGCTCTGCAGTTATCACTCGGGACGACGAGTGCGGACTCGCATTGGGTCGTCTTGCATCAATCGTTGAACAGGTCGAAATTGATGGTCGAGAGGGAGCGGAATTAGGGGGAGGGGCGAGGGAGGATAAATCCAGAAACATTCTTTCCGATCACTTTGTCCCAATTTTGTTTCCATCCGCCGCAGGTGTCCGAATTGCAACAAACTGGCCGTCAAATGCTGATGGTATCCTCGGGCGCAGTTGCGTTCGGTCGTCAAAAGCTGCGCCAGGAGTTGGTAATGTCCATGTCAATGCGACAAACTTTGCGGGGGCCTGCCGGCATGCAAACGGACAAAAGGGCATGTGCCGCCAGCGGAATGCCGGGTCTGATGAGTCTGTACGAGCAACTGTTCCAGCAGTACGGCATCACCGTTGCCCAGGTCAACCACACTCACTCAACATGATGTCATTCAAAAACAAGTGTCCTTTTCAGGTTCTGCTCACCAAGCCGGACATCGACGACCCGCAGCGACGCCATAATTTACAGGCGACCATCGAAAGTTTGTTGCGCTTGAACATAATTCCAATTGTTAACGCCAACGACGCGGTGGCCCCAGACCCGAAACTGAACATGGTGATCAATATAATCTGATCGGAATGGAGTTGTGTTATTGTCTTTATCAATTTAAGCATATTTCTGACAACGATTCGTTGGCCGGTCGATTGGCAGGCGAAATCAGTGCCGATTTGATGATCATTCTGTCAAATGTCTGTCTCCACAACTTTGCAATGTGTGCATTTTGTGTTTGTTTGTTTGTTTCAGGTTAACGGCGTGTACACCGGACCACCTGAACAAGAGGGCGCTCGTCTGCTGAATTCTTATTGTCCGGCAGAGGCCAGTTCGGTGTCGTTTGGCTCCAATTCGAAGTTTGGCACTGGCGGAATGGAAGCGAAAGGTAACGCAAAAAAAAGAGATAATCGAACGAATGGTCGGCAAATGATTTATTTGGTGGCACTTTTAGTGCAAGCTTGTGTCAAAGCATTGCACCATGGCGTGGCCACAGTGATCACCAACGGAGTGAGTTGGAAGGGGTTAAAGGAAACAAATACCATTTTGACCATTTTGCAGATGCAAAACAATGTGATCACTGATGTAAGTGATTGATATTTATTGGTCAATTGTTATCCATTTGAACACCTGCCTCATTTCGGCAACATTTTGTGCTCAGGTTGTGTACGGACGAAAGGTTGGCACAATGTTTTGCAACACTTCGCGCTACGAAGGGCCTCCAATGGCAGAAATAGCGGCCAAAGGCAATAATCAATCGATCGATCGAATGCGATCTGATCAGGGGAAGTCCCACTTTTCAGTGAAAGAGAGCGGTCGGTTGCTGCAGAGTTTGAGTCACGAGGACAGGGCGCAAATAGTGCGGCACATGGCCGATTTGCTGTTGGCCCGCGAAGGGGACATTTTGGAAGCCAATCGATTGGATTTGCACAATGCAAAGAGCTCAGGTTCAAAGCGTACAAAGGCCGCCATCCATGCCAATCAATCAATAATTTCCGCTTTGAAGAAATGGAGCCCGCAATGATCGACCGGCTGAAGCTGACCAAAGCCAAAATGTTGGATTTACACTCGGGACTGAACATGATCGCCGACTCCGCTAAGACACTGATCGGGCGGGTTTTGAAACGCACTAAAGTTGCGGAGAATTTGATTTTGGAACAGACAACTGTGCCCATCGGCACTTTGCTTGTCATCTTCGAGTCTCGGCCCGACTGTTTGCCCCAAGTACAGACCCCGGGATAAACAACACTTTAGCCATTTCTTTGGCAGGTGGCCGGACTTTCAATTGCTTCGGGCAATTCGCTGCTGTTGAAAGGCGGCCGCGAGGCAGAAGAGTCAAACAGTTCGCTAATTCTCATTGTTTTTGTGTCAAACTGATGCTTTTCCCTCCCCCACAGAATTGCTTCATTCCATTGTCCAAGAGGCGCTTGGCACCCGCGGCTATGAATTGCGCGATGCCGTCACTTTGGTCCGATCGCGCGACGATGTGGCCGAATTGCTTCAACTGAGAGGTGCACATTTATCTTTTCCGGTTCCATTTGGTCATTTAATGCTTTATGTTTATGCAATTAATTATGTGCAAATTGCAACTTCAGAATTCATCGATTTGGTAATTCCGCGCGGTTCCTCCGAAATGGTCAGGAGAATGCAGGAGATGAGCAAGGGCATTCCCGTACTGGGCCATGCCGAAGGCATTTGCCATGTGTACATCGACAAAAAATGCGATGAAAAGATGGCCATTGACATTGTACGCGACTCCAAATGCGACTATCCGGCTGCTTGCAACGCGGCGGAGACAATTCTTATCCATCGGGATCATCTCAGCACGCCATTCTTCGAAAGTGTCCGTTGGGGGGGGGGGGGGGGCTAAAACCCATAGTTTATCTAATAAAACCTCCGAGGTTCTATTTTTCGATATCCCCTCAAGGGAAGGGCAGTTCAAATGGAGAGGGGGGTTCTATTTTCCGATACTCTCTCAAAAGTTCGGGTTCAAATGGACAAGGGGGGATCTATTAGAGAAGATAACAAAATACTTTTTTTCGGACGATTAGGCCATAGCCGATTTAGCGATTTAATTGGTTGTTATTTCAGCTTTGCGGAATGCTCAAGTCGGAAGAGGTTAAGCTGCACGCTGGGCCTAAACTTCAGGTGATTGGAAGAAGGAGCTCAAAAGAAAGTGTTCGTTTTTAGTCTTTGCTCAAATTCGGCCCCCCGGGCGCTGAATCGCTCAAATACGAATACGGCAGATTGGAATGCACGTTGGAGATGGTGGACAGTGTGGAGGAGGCGGTGAAGCACGTGATCAGATACGGCAGCGGGCACACCGATTGTATTGTGACAAGCGATGGTATGGGGGAGAGGGACGGGACATTTAAAATTTTAGTGGCAAGTCAATCTGATCACTGATCGGAGAGGGATGGGGGAGACGAATATAATACTTAGCCAGCCAATCTGATCATTGATCGGAAAAGGGATTGGGATGATAAATTAAAGGAGCAATTACCTAAACCCTTTGTGATCGCATTGGCAATTAAGACGTCGCTGCGGAGCACTTCCTCGCCCGCGTTGACAGTGCCTGCGTGTTTCGGAATGCTTCTACTCGGTTCGCCGATGGGTACAGATTTGGACTTGGTGCCGAGGTAAGCAATACGTCCATCCTTTGGCTTAATATAGGAAGTCGGTATTTCATCAATTTCGAATTCTGACAAGCCGACTTTCGGTTACCTCCCTAATCCAACGAATAGACTCAAAATGTCGAATTGTTGTGCAGGTCGGAATCAGCACGGGGCGAATCCACGCCCGGGGCCCCGTGGGAATGGAGGGGCTGCTGACCACCAAATGGATTCTCCGAGGCGAGGGACACACGGCACAGCAATTCAAATCTGCCGCAGGTGGCCTGAAGTATTTGCACGAGCCGATGAGCGTGACGGACACGGACTCGCGGACAGAGACGGCCGCAGAGCAGCAAAGCCACCTGTTGTCGGAGTCGCCCAAAAAGGCATTGGCCGCGTGAGAGGGCAAATGAATGACGGACGGGCAGAGAAACGCCGCGGGGGATTAAAGCGATCGGAAACACTTTTGACATTCGCTGGTTCTTTCATCCCTTAGAATAGTGCACCAACAAATTATATTGGCTCATTTTAGCCGCCCATTTATTTATTTTAATTTTTTGTCCTTCCCTTTATTATTTGTCCATTTTGCTGAACAAAAAATCAGAGGAACAAAAAAAAAACAATAAAAAGTTCAAAATTGGAATTTGTTCTCGTCCATTTTAATTCTCTCGTAAATTTTGGGTGGTTTTTGGCCCTTTTAAATTTCGTTTTCCCCTCGAGCATTGAATGAATGAATAAAACGCCGCAATCAATCAATGAGTTAATGAATGAATGCCTTTTATGAGTTTATTAATTTATTAATTAATTAATTTTTATTTGCTTTTTGTGGGGACGCATTTTTTTGTAAAGTAAAAATTATCAACAAATTGGCAGCACGCGGATGCATCCAATTCCTTCTCATCATCAAACACTGACGACGGCGAATTCTTTCATTGCAATTCGAACGGATTCTTAACGAAATTTGACCCCTCCGCCATTTTGGGGGGGCCTGCCAATCACTTCCTTATCACTTAACAGTCAGTCAGTCAGTCAGTGGCTCTGTTTGTTTCGTCAGTGTCACTTTAAGGTCCCCCTCGGCGCCTTCCATCCAAAATTGTGCTGAATTTATGCCTTTTTGCCCTTAGGGGCTTTTTTCGTTTTGTACAATTAATTATTCTTTCTCGTGCAATTCATTCATTTTCCATCCCCCCCCAATCCCTCCTCAATAAGTTACATTTTTTGTGCTCCGTTCCGTCGTTCGCCCCCTCCGGCGCCGCCTTCGCTTTTGTAGTCGATCATTTTTGATAATTATTCTTTTCGCCGCGGCCGACCAATTGACAATGATTGAAAGAGTACCACCACCACCAGCAGCAGCGGCACATTGTCCCTCTGCTGGAGGAGGCTCCCCGATGAGTACCACCAGCAGCCCGACAGCAGAAGTGGCAAAAGTGCCAAAGCACGGAATGGCAATTCCGCCGTCGTCCAATCTTTCGCCGTCCCCCTCCTCGTCGACTTCATTCACTTTTGTGGCCGATCCTTTTTTGGTGTTGGACAACGATTTGGACGACGTAAGCGGTAAGAGTGTTTTTTTGTGGAGGATTAAGCAATTGGTTATGTTTGATTGATCAGAAGTGATCAAACACAACATAATGTCCGATGAGTCCAGCGGCGCTTCCACGCCCTCTCGCAGTCTCTCCATTAAATGCGGCGACAACGAAACGGCGCCGGCGGACAAACGATGGACTCAGACGGAACTGACACCGCCGGTTTGAATTGGCCAACCATTTAATTTGTTGCCAACCTTTGTGTTCAGAACAGTTTCGACCCGTGCAAAGAGCGCGAAATTGGCCAAATTGTGTCGCTGCTGCAACAAGGCGACCCGCCTTCGTTGGATGAGTCCAATGCAGTCCATTACAGTCAATTCACTCCGATCAATCACTTGCATTATTCGGATGCCGCCATTTTGGCGGGGCGGGAGACGGAAATGCAAGCGCAAGGAAACTTTACCGGGCAAAAAGACCCATTGATCAGTGGCGGAGACAACAATGACGGCATAAGCCCACTTTTGCAGCTGAGAAGCCAACATTTGACGGTGGGTTTGATCAAATGTTTTCTGATCGGAATGAATGAATGATGCCATTTGCGACCGATTGCCTTTTTAGGCTGCCCAATTGCGCGAGTTGGGCATTGTCGAGTTGGAGCAGTGCACTCAGCAGCAACAACAAATTGTGCTCCTCCACCAACATAATGATCACTATTCTAACATTAATAACAATAATAATATGGCATTTGCGGTCGGCCAAAGCATTGATGCCACGGCACAATTTCAACATTTTGCCACACAAAACAATGGGACAATCATTTTGGAAAATGTCTGAGCGTAAAGGAATAAAAAGGCAAAAGTGGACCCAATTCGTCCCTTAAGGGCATTTTGATGGAATCGCCGCCACCGCTGGCGCAGGATCAGCAGAAGAACATCAAAGAGGAAATGCTTTTCCCTCCATCGACGGCGGAAAGTGCTTTTGGCTGCCATCAGCGATCACTTCAAATTGTGCGCGTTGATCAGCAAGCGGAAGCGGAACAGGCAGAAGCATCGGATTTGGTGAAGAACCAACTGATCAAATTGCTGCTAGAAATGAGTCCTCAAGAGGTTTGTGTTTGTTTGGCTTTTATTATTCGATACAATGGCATGAACTGCTTGAACAGTTGGAACATATTCGAACACAACGCGCCATGGAGCAACAACAGCAGCAACAATTGTTGTATTTGCAACAGCAGCAGCAACAGCTACAATTCCAAACTCATGAACAAAATCAGCAGCAGCATGAACTTGAACATGAACACGCGTTGATTCAGTTGCAGAAACTCGCCCCCTCACAGCAACAAAAGTACTGCTTGAACGGGACGGATGACCACAACAATTTGTTGCTGGTCCACCATTCCTCCATGTCGCCCTCTTCAAATTCGTTTTGCCCCTCTGGCGGTTCCATTAATTCGCCTGCAATGACTTCACCGAACGCCTTTCAAATTGTGACGCCAGGCGAATATTTTGAGGAGGAGGATTTGACGATGGACGAAATGTGCTGGACAGAGAGTGAGTCGGCGCAAATGAACAATTGCAGGGAGGAGGAGAACGCATTGGACGAAGAGGACGTTAAGCTGAGCAAAAGGGCACAACGCCAAAATGGGCCAATGGCACAGGCGGGCGGCAGGAGGCGAGGTCGGCACGGGCACTGATCGGGAGGGGGAGGCGAACTGATTGGGTGGAGGCAAACTGATCGGGGGGATTTAGGGGAAGGGGTGACTGATTAGAGGCAAACTGATCGGGGGGATTTAGGGGAGATGACTGATTGGAGGAAAACTGATCGGGGGATTTAGGGAGGGATGACTGATTGGGAGGGAAACTGATCGGGGAAGGCAGGGTGGAACTTATTGAGGGGGGGGGGGTGGCAAAATGGAAAAAGCCAAAAATAATAAAAGATTGCAAAGTTAAGCGCCTTTCAGGATGAGAATCGAATTCTCTCTGTTTAAAATTGCCCATCCGCATTTTCTTAACAAAATTAAGGACATAAAACGGAGCGAAGAACGGCGCACAATTTGATTGAGAAGAAATATCGATGTTCAATTAATGACCGTATCAATCAGCTGAAGGTAAGTCCATTGATCAGTGAATGAAGAAGCATTACGGACGGCTTAATCCCCACTTTAGGAAATGCTTTCAGCCGAGGAGTGCACAAGCAAAGTATGCCATCATTTGCTGCCTCTTCAGAAATGCTTAATCAATGCTTTATGTTTAGCTCAGCAAATCAGCAACACTCCGTCGGGCCATCGACCACATTTTGACGCTTCGGGCCAAAAATGCCGAGTTTGGTCGTGAAAATGCCAGAATGAGACAAACGCTGCAGATGGCAGGATTAGTCATGCCGGAGGAACGCAAAATTGCACCGCCACTGATCAAGCAGGAAGTACGGGCGAGTGAAGTGAGGACGACAGGGCACGGCACTTGGCCCAACAAAGCGGTCTGAAGTGCTTTTCGAGAGAGAGACGATGTTCGACATTTAAGCCCCGAGGCCGTATCGCTTCGATGCGGAGGTCGAACATGGCCGGCAGTGAGGGGTCGACCACCGGACAAGCCAAGGACCAATCTCGGGTCACTCTCTGCGTTTTCATGTTTCTCTTGCTGGCCTTCAACCCACTCTCCTCGCTGTTTTTGAGCAACGAATCCACCGATGGCACCGAGCAGTACCTGCAACACAACAATATTGGCACTTCCGCCGGACTCGCCATATCGACTCACCACCGCACTTTACTGGGAGACGATCGCTTCTCAGCAGCTTTTGCCGAAGGCAATACCCCCACATTTCCCTTTTTTGTTGATTCATTCGCCACTGTATTTAGGCACCCTTCCGATACCCTCTCTGCCGGCCTCAGTTTCGCCGTCCTCTTTCGGCTGGTGGCTAATCGGTGATTCCTTTCTGCGCCACTCTGTCGTCTGGCTGCTCAACTCGCTGTTCGTCTTCCTCATCCTCACTCGGCTTCTCGTCTATGGCGAACCCGTGGCTGATCGCCGTTCTGCCCTCTGGCGCCCTTTCATGGACAGTCGCCGCAGGGCTCAGATGGCCGTCGCCTCGGGCAATTACAAAGAAGCGCAGAGGGAACTTGGCGAATCATTGAAGGCACGCTCAAGCTTACTCATACAATTTATGTGATTTCAAAATTGCAGATTTTGCAGCGTCCGTTGCCCTCCAATGGCAGCGTGGACGAATGGATGTCCCTCACTTTTTCGGTACAAATTTGGCAAGTTGCCATTTAAATTGTGCCGTTTGAACTTCACTGCTGGATGGCATTCCATTCAATCAACTGTTATGTCAGATCATTCGCCACTTTCTGAACGGACTTTGGATCGGTCGTTGGTTTGCTCGTCGGCGTCGTCCCTCCGTGCCGCATCAATCGGTGTGCCAAAGTCATGCGGCGACTGCGTTGGTTTACCACCAACTCCATCAGCTGCACCTTTTGGATGTGGACGGCATTAGGTTCGAGGGCAATTTTCGAAATTTAAATTCAGTTACTTAAGAATTTAAAAGCACTTTAATTTGTGAAATAAACAAACAAATTGTTTGTTCAGAATGACTTCGCGCGGGGCACTCAATTTGGCATTGTTGGCCACAAATTTGGCAGAATCTGCCGGTTCTCCCGCCATGCCCCACTCATTTCGTGCCGAAATTTACCTTTGTGCCGCGCTCCGTTCCATTCTCTGTATGCCCAAATGTTTACGGCGATTTGTCGCCGCTTATTTCTTCCGACGTGCCAAGTCTCTTTTCCTTTATTCATTTAGCCAAACCAAACAATTTCTTTGCTTCTTAGACAATTATTAGTCCAAATAAATTGTCCCCTCCCCCGGGGGGTTTTGGAGGGTTTTTAACTCGAAAGTTTTGCCAGTTTTATGACTTGATGCCCAATTTCGATTAGTCCATTATAAATGGCAAACGCTAATTCCATTCAAAGGCGTCACTTGCGAAAGAGTGCCGACCTCGAGGGCTGTCGTCTGAACTGTGTCCAATGGGTGTTCCATCCGCTTGCGCGACAATTTCTGTCCTGCCCCAAACGAATTGGCACAATTTTGGCACAAAGCGGCGCCCAAAAAACGCCAAACTTTCCGTTCTCCGCTTTCACACAATTGCCAAAGCCTTTGGAGGTGCTGAAAGATGCGTTCAAAATGCATTTGCTTGGCCAATTGTTGTGCCGTTTGGAAAATGCCGACGGGCAAACTCTTCGACTGGCCGACTTTGTGGAGCAGTCGCAACTGTTGCTGAACATTTGTGAGGGCAGCAGCCGAATGGCGGCAGAGACGCCCGATTCAGCAGCGGAAGAGCCAAAATGTGGTGGAAAATCGGACGGAGATGACAATGGCAATGGTGAATTTGAGGGGGGGGGGATGGATTAGGACGAACAAAATTTAATGAATAAATTAACGGAAGACCCCGCATTTTTATTGGGCCCAATGACGGACCGATTGACACTTTTTGTTGTTTTTGGCAGTTATTCCTTGCGACACTGACCATAATGATGACATGTTACGGTCTGCCGCTGTGCTCAGCGCCGAGGGCGACGAACTCTGTGCCTGGTGGACATATTTGCTCACTGGCGGTTTGCACTGGCGCCATGGCGACTCGGCCCGAGCTAAGCGGAACTATTCGCTTGTGCGCAAATTTCCTCCGGAATTGGCAAAAAAGTATGCAATTAATTAAAGATAGTGGCATGAAAACCACTTTGTATACGTATTGTATACCAGTTTTACTGGATGCTAAATATGCAAGTCCGAAATTCGGACTCCCAAACGGACTACACGGAATCAGGATTTAGAACTCCCCGGGATTAAATTAAACGGAATCCAGTATTCCATGTACAATGTACGTACAATACCAATTTGAATTTTTATTGTAGTGATTTGGCCATGGCAGTTGGGTTGGCATTTTGCACCCGCAAAATGTGCTTTGAGGACAGGGAAAAGGACACTTTTTCCGAAATGGTCGTTTGGCATGTACGACGGGCCAATGCCCATTTGAAGCGGGACGATTGGCCGTCTATGGGACGGGACAGGGCCGGAACGCTGGAGGGAATGCTGCCACGAGGGAAGGCATTTGACGGAAGTGTTTCCATTCTGAAAGTCAGTGGGCAAACAAAGCGCCGATGGCAAAGCGCCAAAAAGTGGTCGAATTAATTTAATGCCTTTTTCAGAAGCGATTTCGAATTCTTTGCTGTCAATGGTTACTCTGCTCTCTTTTGGATGTTTGGAGCTTCCGATTCGCCCATTTTGGGCTCATTGCCCCGCTGCAAATTCGCTGCTTATACGGCGAAGTGATGGGACGAATTGGGAGGGAAGGAGAAGCGACCAACGGAGAAAGAGTGAGGAGGAGGAAAAGCAAAAGGGGGGCACAATAAAGGGATGGCACGGGGGGACACAATAAAGGGACGGCACGGGGGGGACACAATAAAGGGACGGCACGCGGGGGGACACAATAAAGGGACGGCAAAAAAAATGAATTTGGTCTTTTTTTTGGGAATTGCGGTGATTTTTGAAAATAGATGAAGCGAATTTTTATCAATTCCTCTCCAGTATATTAGCAAACTTCTACCTGCCTTCATTTCCGTCCACTACCCAAAGGGAATTAATTGAAACTAAAGTTGCCATTATGTGGTAATTGGAACAATGTCCCCCCCGCATTTATGCCAAAATGAATGCATTCAGATGATTATGTTTCGTGAGTTGGGCAAAACTCTGTGCGGACTTCACCAAATTGGGAGCCAATTAAGCGCCTTGGAAGAAGGCAATGCCCCGGATGAAGAGCAGCAGACCAAAAGCATTGCTCCACGGCAATTGGACACGGAATGACTTTTGATTTTGGCATGCCCTCAAGCAATATATTTCTGATCAATCAATAATTCTTTACTTTTTACTGTTTTAATATTTAAAACCTTCTAATTCTTTACTTTTTGCTGTTTTAATATTTTACTACCTTCTAATTCTTTAATGTCGTACAAAAAATGTTTTAATGGCAATTTTTGTTTCAATTTTTAATTAAAAATGTTGAGACTCTCTAAAATATTCCCTTTTTTTGACCCCCACCGACAGAAATGAAATTTTGTTGTAAACCCATAAAGTAATAAAAGTTGGTGGGGCAGGGGCAATTCAATTCATTTCTCGAAAGGGTAAACGATTTTAATCTGTTGACGAATTCGAGGGAATCCCTTACAAAATTAGGCGTCTTTTTGGCGACAATTTCCTGCTGCTGCCGAAGACTGACTGATCACTTTGGGTCTGATCGCTTTGGGTCGCGTCCCACCGCGAAATTGGTGCAATAATATCCACCAATCATTCATTTTAATCATTTTGAGACGAACAGAAGACCCAAACGAAAAATGGGTGAACAGATTTAGAGAAATGTAATTAATTATAACGGATTAATTGCAATTAATGGGAGAATTGCAATGCTTTGCTTTTCACAAATGTTGTCCCCCCATTGGCCCTTTGGGGACGCTTTTGCCTTCCGACTGCTGCTGGCACTGATCAGTCATCACTTCACATTCCGTCCCACCATATATGTAATTGTAGTTTCAACTGAATTGAACTTGATTCGCTTCCGGTCCCAAGCCAAAAAATGCCATGCGCAAAATCATCTTTTATGTCAAGAGAACGTACATCAAGGCAAATTGGGTAGGTGGTCGGGACCACCCCCTGCCCCGCCCGAGGGTATTGAGCAGGTGGTCGAGACCACGTCCTGCCCCGTCAGGGCATATTGGGCAGGTGGTCGAGACCGTCCCCCGCCAAACGACCCCTCCCTCTCCCTCTCCCCTCCCCCTCCCCCGCGAGGGATGTCTTTTCCTTTTTTGTCTCCACTGCTGTGATTGGGATGTGGGAATTCTCTTCGCGTTTGATCTTTTATTGCTCTTTTTACCGTTCCATCATTACTGTTCATCGCCCCGCCCTTTTTGTCTCCTTCAAATTTTTCATAATGGTGTATTAATTAATGTATCAAAAAGACCAACTGCGTCATCGGTGTCTGAACTTTTGAATTGTGTTCTCGTGATCACTGATCGATCACATTTGTCCACCATTTTGTAGTATAATCCTTCCCTTTTTTTTGCATAAAATGTGACTCAATTTGAGTGACATTCTCTTTGAAGCAGCCCATTTTGGCATGAATGCTGCTGCTAAATATGTACAGATGTTCAAACTTTTGCAATTGCATTAACCAAATGGGTCACAAGAATTGCCATTTTTAGCTGTTTGTTTAGCTTGGCATGAAACTTATGCATCTCCCCTTTTTAAGCATAAGAGAAGATTTGAATTAACAAATCAAGTAAAAAAAAAAATTAAAATTAAAGCATTGAATGCGACCGCAATTATTGGTTTTCGTCTTTTTATTAACATTTCTTGGAAAAGGAATACTTGGCTGTGATGAATGCGATGAAATGAACAGCGGAGAGCAAAATGGCCAATCATGGGGCCAGGGAGGAGGAGTGACGGATGAAGAGGGTGGGAGCGGAGGAAGAAGCGGTAATGGAAGCGGGAACGGAGGCGGGAACGGTGGAGGAAGCGGTAATGGAGGAGGAAGCGGGAACGGAGGCGGGAATGGGGGAGGAAGTGGGAATGGGGGAGGAAGCCAGGGAGGCGGAAACGGGAACGGAGGAGGAAGCGGAAACGGAGGCGGGAATGGGGGAGGAAGCGGTAATGGAGGAGGAAGCGGTAATGGAGGAGTAAGCGGTAATGGAAGCGGGAACGGAGGCGGGAACGGTGGAGGAAGCGGGAACGGAGGTGGAAGCGGCAACGGAGGCGGGAATGGGGGAGGAAGCCAGGGAGGCGGAAGCGGGAACGGGGGAGGAAGCCAGGGAGGCGGAAGCGGAGGAGGAAGCGGGAACGGAGGCGGGAACGGAAGCGGGAATGGGGGAGGAAGCCAGGGAGGCGGAAGCGGGAACGGGGGAGGAAGTGGGAACGGTGGAGGAAGCGGAAACGGAGGCGGGAACGGAAGTGGGAATGG
>JAKKIK010000540.1:0-28716 GCA_024500135.1 Heterodera carotae | reverse complement strand
CCGAAATATGTAAAAATATGTAAATAAAAGTCCCAACTTTTATAAGCAAATGCAAAAAAGAAAGTGTTTTTCCTACTATTCAGAGCATGGAGAATCCAGGAAAAAATATGTATTTACATATAAATCGCATCCCTAATTATTATTATAATTTAAATGTTTTTAGACATTCATACATTTACGCCAAATTCAAATGTGCTTATTTGCTTGGCCATCTGTTGATTTGCACAATTTATGGTGCATTTTCACTGAGTTATGTGCTCGTTTTTGCGCTGGAAAATGCGGCAAAGTATGGACGGCACAAAAATTAATTAATTAGATAACGGCAATGGCACTAATTAATAAATTAAATTTTAGTCCAACCACCGGCAATTTGGCTGAAACTAATACGGGCCTAGTGGGGTACAAATTCTTTGGCAGCACATTGATTCTTGCCATGTGCAGTGCTTGCTGTTATTTGACCATTTTTGGGATAATTCGAAGCAAAAATGGCGGTAAATGGACTTTTAAATATTTAATTTTGTGGCATAATGCCAACAAATATGCCAAATTTAGTCAGTCAACAGACAAACACGCGACTGTTACGGTCGATGATCATCATTTTGTTCGTAAGCATTGGCGGATATGTGATCACATTGGCCATGTACCAATTCTTAGACGCTTTTGGGCAGCAAATTTTTGGGTACAAAAATTATTTAAAAAATTCAATTAATTTCTCTTTTTTTTGTTAGGTCACCAATTCGACTTTGGCAATTTGGCTTTATTGCTGGCATTTTGTTGAATGCTTGTGCAGGTTCAAATGCCGTCATTCTTTACTTTAACAGGTGGTCATTTCTGAATATTCATTTAAATCACTTAAAAATTAATTAATTTAAAATATTTGTTTAGCACCGAATATCGTCACGCATTCAAAAAAGAATGGAAAATTTTGGCCCAATTTGTTGGCATTAAAAATGGTATTTTTGAACGCGTTGAGCAATTAGAATATAATTTGTGAAAAAATATACAAATACCTAATTAAAATTTTTTAGGCATTTTTTAAATTAATTTAAAAATATTTAGCTGCTCAAAATGTTGCGGCAACTCAACAATGCTGATGAGCCGCTCGTTACCCGAACAACAAAAAACGTCATTTAAAATTGGAATGTATCAAATTCCAAGGGTGGACTTCTATTAAAGGGGTTTGGTTTTTCAACCCTCAGGATTAAGGTGACTTTCAACCCCCTCCTTTCATGAGTCCATCTAATATTGGGGTTTCATTTTAATAGGGGTCCATTTTTCACCCCCCCCCCTCCCCCCTCCCTCCCCCCTCCCTTCACACAAGATGAGAGATCAATTAAAATTTTTTGGATGGGTTCATTAGAGGTAGACTTTTTTTTGAACCTTGAGTCATTTAATTGACCAATTAATTGGTTAAATTTCATAAATTTTGATATCAATAAATTGGTCAATTAATGGGTTGACCAATATTATTGATCAATTAATTGATCGACTTTGAGTCAATAAATAGATCAATTAATTGGTGAAGAGGACAGATGAAGGACCAATAAATTGATCAATTAATTGGTTGGTCATGTTGTTCGGTCTCTAATTTTAAGGGGGATAAGTATACGGATGAGGGGGGATTTCATTTGTGGGGGGGGGGGGCTCAAATATAGGGAATATCATATTTTTTCAATTTTGTTTTTAGTATTTGCTTTTGACCCCTCTCAATTTGTGTGCTTGCTGCATGTAGGACGGAGAATGAAAATGAACACACATCTGCTGCTATGCTTTTGGCCCCATTTTGTGCCGCCGCCCCTCCGGCGCCGGGGGGGGGGGCAGCAAATTTTGCGAATTGGGGGCCTGCCCAATATTTGGGAGGAGGGGCCCAATAAAAATTGGTGCCGCCTGACACACATCCGCCCGAAGTTAAATAGCTTTGATTTCTGCCTGATCGGAACACATTTGTCGCCGATCAATTCATTGCTTTGCTGCTGTTGATTGCCCCCACCCCTCCAAGTGATCAAAATAGACGATATATTAATGATATACTACTAAACAATTAGTATCCCTATTTAAAATTGTTGTTTTAAATATGAATTTAATCAAATAAATGTTTTTTTTTGGTTTTTCAATAATCTAACAATTTTTTAATAAACCATTAAAGAATTAAAACAAAGTTTGAAAGTAAAATTTACGAAAATTCTAAATTTTTTCGAATAAAACTAATTTATGTAATTTTTTTAAATTTGCAATTGTTTCTACAAAAATATTCTCTTTTATATATTAACATTAATGCAATTCTAAATTATGTGTTGGAGAATTAGCTTTTTAAAAGAAAATCATTTACAATCATTTTTAAGTGCAAATATTGTCAAATTTTTTAAACATTTTAAATTTAATTTGCTAAGACAAAATGCCGTTGACCGTTGGCACAGACAGTGTTTTTTGCCTTGACTTCAACAAAGAGGTTCGCGTGGCGGTGGGTGGAAAATTTTTTTTGTTGTTGTTGTAGAAGCACGGCTTTACCCCCTACGAATCGACCATTCCGGCATTGGTGTACCGAAAATGTACCAATGATCGGCTGGCATTTGTGTTCGGCTCCGAGAATGTGGCATTGACATTTGGTGGCATCAAAAGCGAGGTTTTAGCTGGCAGACAAAAAATTTTTGGGCCTAAATTTCCACGCAAAATTTAGCGGCCTCGCTAGCAAAAAAAAAAAAAAAAAAATTTCAGGTGATATTTTGATAGCCTCCTAGACGAAATGTGACAAAACAAATTCTTGGGTTCACATTTTTATAAACCCCAAAATTTCTAGGCGTCCTTTTCTTTACAAAAAAAGACAAAATAAAAAAATTCCAAAATTCGTTTAAAGTGAGTAAATTTCCTGTCCCATCAATTTAATATATTTTTTTAAATTTTTGATGGAAAAATTTGCTGCCGGACTGTTGAACAGCGGCCTTCAGACTGGTGATCGAATTCTGATCTGTGGCAACAACCATTCACAACTGATTGTTGCAACACTTGGAGCTGCGCGAGCGGGGATGGTAAAACCATTTTCAAAATATTAAAAAATAAAAATTACATTAAATAAAATTCGTAAAAATAAAATTTACATAAATAGCCAAATAAAAAAAAGAGATACTAACTATTTTGCAGTGGTTTGCACGGATCCAAATTTTAATATCCGTCCGTATCCCTGAACACCCCTGCTATTTTGTATATATATATATAAAAATGCTATTTTGTATATATATATATATAAAAATTAAATTAAAAAAATCTCAGATTTTTTCGCTGGCCAGCCCAAATTTTGCACACGCCTCCCAACTGGGACACCTGCTGAAGGTTGGTTGGCAAATTTTTTGGGCAAGACATAACCAACCCTAAACCTTCGGGGACTAACGGTGGGATCGGAATCGTCCGGGGACATGACCAAAATAAATTACAATAAATAAAATGCATTAATTAATTATTACATATAAAATGAAACGAATAAAAATGAATAAAAAAAACGAATTGTTGTATTAATTTGTGCCCCGCATTTCTGTAGTTGGGACAATTCCGAGCACTGCTAATGTTCGGCCAATCCGACAAGGCCAACCACCTGTTGTTGGACATTGCGCCGGACATGCAAAAAGGGCAAAGGTTTGTAAGGATTATGATGATCATAACTAGGGATCGAACCGGGGCCGTTTTTATTTATCGGTTTTTTTTCGGTATTTGGTTTCGGTTTTTGACCGAAAAAGAACCGACCTAGAAATTTTTGAAATTTTTCGGTCTTGGTTTTTTAACCGAAACCGACCGTCCGACCCCCCCTTGTCCGGTTAAATGAACAAAGTGTTGTTCGAATTCGGGTTCGGGACTTCCAAATCCATACCTTACTTTTTTTTCGCAAATTTTAGAGGCAATTTAAAGCTGGCAAATTTGCCCCATCTGACCCACGTAATTTACGCTGACGAGGACCACCGGCATGCGTGCGTTTTTTCCCCGAAAAAAAATTGTCGAAAAATTTTTAAATTTTAAATTTTTGAAGTGCCACCTTCACTATGTCAGACATTTTCACCAAAAGTAGCAAGGATGGCGTGGGCAAGTTGCCGAGCATTGATGCATGGGATTGCCACCAGTTGGGTGCCATCCAATTTACGGCGGTCAAATCTTTTTTTTTTAATTTAATATTTTAAATGAAAATTTTCCAAAATTTTTTATGGCTCCACCGGACCACCGAAAGCTGTTGGCCTGACACACTACCAGCTGATCAATGGGTGCCGAATTGCTGCGCAAGCGATTGACATCAGAAGGGAGGTAGAGAGAGAGTGCTTAATAAAATCAGGGTTAAGCCGGATTCCGACCCCAACCATTTTTGGCTTCCTCACCAAATGGGGCTAAGAAAAAAAAATTGTTAAAACTCGACAAATTAATAAAAAAATTAATTAAATGTCAAACAATTGACAAAATAAATATTTTCAAAATCTGAATTAGAATCCACCACATTTTGGGCTTGTTCCATACCGATCAGTTTTCCCCGTTCCAATCCCCCGGCATTCTTGTCCCCAAATAAATTTTTCAGACAATACTTTGCTGTGCTCTGCCATTGTTTCGGATACCCGTTTTTGCATTGGCCATTTTTGCACCATTTTTAATCGAATCATGGTAAGGGTAAAACTTATTTATATTTTTAAATGCATTATAAATAGTAAAATTGAAATTAAAATCATTCATTTAATTTAAATTGAAATTTTTCTTTTCCATTTTGAATATATATGTAAATTTGTTTGTTTAGCTCAACATTTCCGGAACCGTCCCCGTTGCCGCGTCTGCTCTTTCAGTCCATCAACAAAAATCAGTAACATTAAAATTTGTGGATTTTTTTGGACTTTTCCCTGCTTTTCGGCTCTTTGTTAGACCCCTATTTCCCGAACCGTGCCTGTTTTTAAATTTCGTATTAATCATCCCGATATTTGATTGCCCTGGACTTAACTCCATCTCCCCTGAGCCCGGCACGCGATGGCCGGCGATCCGTCCCCTCCCTTAACCCTCTGCGCCCCTTTCCGACATTTTCTTATCCAGTTATTCCCACGGACACACATTTTAAAAAACTTGTGGAAAAAATAGAAAAAAGGAAACAAATTCAAAAACAAATTAATTTTGAAATGATTTGATCAGATGCACCACACTGTTGACAAATGCCGCGGCACTTCGTCTTCTGCTGAAAACAGCTGCGCATACACAAGGCAACAATTGCTGCTCTTTGCCAAGCATTGGCACCGTAATTTTGCTGGGCGATCGAGTGGGTAAAAAGGAGAGGCTTAATTGGCAGATAAAATCATAACAAAGTAGGGGGGGGGGGGATGGGTTAATCCCTGATAAGGGCAAGGTTAATCCCCGACCAAGTAGGGGTTAATCCCGGATAAGGTAGGGGTAATCCCCGACCAAGTATGAGTTAATCCCTGATAAGGTATGGTTAATCTACGACCAAGTAGGGTTATCCAGGTTAATCCCCTAGAAAGTAGGGTTAAGTGGGTTGAACACCGATAAAATAGGGTTATTCCCCGACCAAGTAGGAGTTATCCAGAGTTAATCCCCTACAAAAAGAGAGGTAAGCCCCGACAAAATAGGGTTAATCCCCCAGAAAAAAGGGTTAATCCCCGACCAAGTGTCCCTCCCACCCCTCCACCCCGACATTTTTGGTCCGAAGCCACGAGGCTTATCTAATCCTTGTAAAAATTAATGTTTAAAATTAAATTTTTCTTTTTAGGTTTCAGCTGATTTACTGACCGCCATTGAGGCAGTCATGCCCAATGCTAAAGGAATAGCGGTTAAATTTAGCAACATTTTACATTACTTCATCCATAAAAAACCACTTTTAATTTAATTTATTTACTTTTTCCTATAAATAAATTTAAAAAAAAAACCAAACAATTTAGGTCGGAATGCTGTCAACAGAGCTCGGCTGCATCCCAATTCTTAGTGACAACACAACAAATTTGGTCAAAGCAGTGGGCCGCGTGTTGGACGGCTATGAGGTGGTCAAAGAAATTATTGAAAATTATCAGCCGCTTTTGAAAAAAAATTCACAAAATTTTTTCGCGCGCTGTATGTTTTTCCATCAGAAAAAATTAAAAAATTCCGCAAACAGCCAGCTAAAAATTAACTGGCAGGCGCCCCTACAAAATTTTTTCCACCCCGATTTTCAAAATCAGCCGATTTCAAATCGGATAGCCGATTTACAACCAAATTGTCGCAGATATCCGATTTAAAACCGGGTGATTTTGAAAATAAATATACCATAATTCCTGTATTAAAGCGCCCCCCCCCCCTGTATAAAGCCACCCTTTTGAGGAGGGTTGAAAAATAGAGCCCCCAGGGGTTTTAATACAGGAAGTACGGTACGCGTTTATTGTAATCAAATGGCAAAAATGCCTCTTTTTACTACTACAGGATGAACTTTTTTTTCGTGCTGTGAAATTTTTATTTGGTCGTGGGATAGCAGCCCTATTTAGCAAAAAAAAAACAATAAAGTATTTTTTACAATTTTTTGAAAATTCGACGACGGATGTGCCCTGTTTCAGGTTGATGTTGTACAGCTTGAAAATGTGCCAATGCCAACAACCATCGGAAATCGTGTGGGCGAACTGCGCCTTCGTCCGTTGCCAGCAACAAAATTTGTTGGCTATGGGCCAACATTTGACGAAAATGCCGGCTGGGTTAACACTGGGTTGGTCGTTTTTTTCAATAATTTTCGTTTTTTTTTTATTTTTTCCCTATTTTTTAGCGACGTTGTGTGCATTCATCAGGACGGAAATGTGGAAATAATCACACAACACAAACTGGACCTAGTCAATTTTTTTGTTCAAAAATAATAAAAAAATTTTAAATTATAAGTCGGGCGAGGGTCGGCCTGAAAATCCAACGAAATAGATTAATATGATCAGAATTTCCCTTCAATTAGTTGTTATTGATCAACCAATTATTTGACCGGTTAGTACACCAAGAAATTAATTGATCAATTTGGTCAATGAATTGATCTCTTGTTTTTATATGTAGTGCCGGAACTTACGGTGTCAATTTTCCAGTGTCGAAATTTTACGGCGCACGGGTAAGCGGCACAAAAATGTCGGGAATTTTGACGAGATTTGAAATTAAATTCAATTAAATTTCTGCATGTACAATTATTTGGCCCAATATATTAAAAAAAAAAGTTTTAAATTTGCAAATAAAATTGTTTTTCATTTTTTATGTGCATGACAAAAGTGGTCGATTGGTGGAGCATTGGAAATTGGAGCGGCTGATTGCCGCCAGTGATCTGGTCAAGGGAGTTCAGCTGGTTCAGGAAAAGCCGCGAGGTCAAAAAAATTAAAAAAAAAAAAACAATAATAAATCTTTATTTGTATTTATTTATTTTTGCTATTTTAAGCGCCAATTGTGGCACTAATTGTGCCAAAGTCGCTCCACGGCGCAACATTGGCTGACCTGAAGCAAGAAGTGATCGCCATTTGTCGGGAACAGAAGGCAAACTAATAATGCCTTTTTAATACGTTTTATGCCTTGGGGGCGGCGATTGTCAATAAAATTAATTTGCCAAATAGTGATTTAAATTTATTTTTAAACAATTTTTTCAGCTTAATCCGCCCGATCAGATCGCTGTTGTGCAGGACTTCCCGCGTGTGAATACACGAATTCAAAAATATAAATTGCGCGAAGATTTGTGCGCAAGAAAATTGTCGCTTTACTAGAAGGCTTTTTCTTATATATTATAACTAGAGATAAGAATTTTGAAAATTCAGGATCCGGAAATATGTAGACCAGGACAGGATTTTTCAGGATCTTAGGATTCGAATCCTTATTTTTCAGGATCCTGATCCTAGGTTTTTTCGCATCAGGATCCTGGCAAAACCATGACAGGATTGTTTTATCTCTAATTATACGATAATAATAATAATAATAATATATGTATTTAAATAAAATTTTGAATTCACCATTTTGCCCAAGGCGCCATTTGTTATCGCATTTCGTTTGCATTATCTCTAAATAATAGAATAATAGCAATTACCTATTTAATAAATTGAATCTCAACTATTCCTGAGGCAAAATATTACATTTGCCTGAGGAGGCAATTAATGTAATTTTTCGCCCATTTTTAACAAGTCATCTTCCCCCTGTCTGTCCCATAATGAAATGTGCAAAATCCGAACAATTTTGTATATAATTTCTCAGAAATTAAACATCCCATTTAAAATTTAAAAAAAAAATACAAATAGTCAGATCAAGCGCCTCCCCCAAGCATCAAATAGTCTGATCAAAAACGCACCACAGCAAATCTAATCACCCCCAGCAACAGAAAGTAGTCTGATCACTTCCTCAGTCTAGTCAAGCGCCCCCCAAGCATCAAATAGTCTGATCAAACGCCCCAACAAGTAGTCTGATCACCCCCCCCCCCCCGTAACAGCAAGAAGTCTGATCAACCGCCACCCCCGCCACCAAATTCCACCCAAACTCTCAAACAAATATAGATATATATAAATGGTCGAGAAATTGAATTTGTGAAGAAGATTTTCCGGTTTTCACCGCCCCCTCCCCCCGCAAAAAAAAAGATGCGCGATTGGAATGAATGAATGAATGAATGGGCATGACTTGGGAGAGGGGTGGGTAAGCGCACTTTTTATGTGTTTGTTGTCGCTGTCCCCCGCGGGGATTGCATTTTTTTTTTTATTATGCAATTAACTCACATTTGGGTGGACCAACCATAACAACACTTTGACTATACATACATATAGGTAAAAGAAAATAATAAAATAACACATTTTCAATGTTAAACCCAAAAGTTTGATCGGTTTTTTTAATCCGTAAACCGAAAATTTTCCCGAACCCTTGCAATACATGAAAAAAAACAATGAATTTTTTTTTAATCGAGTAAAACAAGCGAAAGAATTTAGCATTTAAATTTAAAGTTGTGTTCAGCCCCCTGACCGTCGGGGACACGAATGTCGGGGATCGGGGAAAATGGAACAAAAATTGCATAAAATGTCAGAAAATTTTTCCCATCGGACGGGCCTGCCCTCTTGTTCGGCCCGTACTTTTGCATCGCTTAACAGGATTAAAAGTGCGGGGGATAAATCCTCGGAATGATCCATAATTATATAACAGAGAATTCCCCAATTTTTTTCTACCAATTTTAAACAATTTCGGTGATTTTTGTCCCTGTATTTTTACATACATTTTTTTTCAGCATAAATTGAATCATTGTAAAGATGATGATCGATATTAATGTATGTAGAATATTTGATAAAATATGTAAATACTTTTCATTCGATCTTTCCAAAATTTTTGGGGCAATGTCTCATTGATTTATTAATTTATTTTTTGTAAAAATTTATAATCGACAAGCAAAACTAAATTTGGTTTATTCCCGATTTTGTCAAAATTCCCGGCCAGTATTTAGATGGGCTCGGTACTTCCGGGTTATGCTGCCCCCCCCCCCTCAAAAAATTTTAAAACTTCATAATTAGAGGTTTTCAAGGGTGCCGATCACGAATATGATGTTTGCTTTGACATTTGAAGACATCTAATCATAGATTAGACATAATAACCTATGATTTTTGAAATAAATTTAAAGTCCATTAAAATCATCAAACGAGTCAAACAGCATAGTAATGAGGGTCCTTCCCAGTGGCTTATTCACGATCGATCTAGCATAAATATTTCCAACTTTTACACAAACTGTGGCGTTGCGACGAAATGTAGATGAATTTGATGAGATTTTGCGCAGTGACACGACACGTTGCCTTTATGCCCACTGCTGTTTGACTCGTTTGATGATTTTATTTGGACTTTAAATTTGTTTCAAAAATCATAGGTTATTATGTCTAATCTATGATTAGATGTCTTCAAATGTCAAAGCAAACATCATATTCGTGATCGGCACTCTTGAAAACCTCTAATTATAAAGTTTTGAAATTTTTTAAGGGGGGGGGGGCAGCATAACCCGGAAGTACCATGGGCTCATTTATGTGTTCAGAATCCGATGAGTCCATGTTAATCAATTTTATTGGTGACCATCTCGAGAGTCTCGGTTCCCGACTCGGGAAAAGTCTCGGGGTTTTTTTTCGGTCTTGGTCTCTAGTCTCGAGTTTTCGCGAATTTTTTTCAATTTTGTCTACAATTTATTACTTAGGCAAACTAAAAAATGATTATTGAACTTTTGCCCCAAGCAAATTGTTAGCCCTGATGACTAATTTCCCAAAGAGACTAAAAATGACATTTTTATGAGCAAAATTGAGAATGAATAATTTTTATTTGTGTAATATAATTTTAAATAAATTTTCCGATGCATTTTTTGTACATTTTTTCACAATTTTTTGCCTTTTTGGCATTTTGTTATTGTGAACAAAATGTGTCATCAAAAATGGGTGCCAATGATGGCTTTCAGTTGCAGGAGGAGATCAAGCTTGACGCGGAATGGTCATGCGGGACGGACACCTTTTCGAAAGTAAGCAAAATTTTATTTTTATATTCAAAAAATTGATTTAAAAAATTTATAAAATTACCATATAATAAAAACTCTTCTTTTTTTAATTAATTATTTTTTCAATATGACCTATTGGGACGTTTCTTGGGGGCGATGGCATTTAATACAGAAGGAGAAGGCTTTAATTTGAGAAAAAAATGATTTTTTTTTTCTTCTAAAATCTAGCTGAATTTAATTTAAAAAATCATCGAAAATATAAATAATTTATATAATTTCAAATAAGAAAATTAATTGTGTAAATTATTTTTACGCTCAGTTTCTTGCCGAAGCAACTGTTGAAAAGGATTGTCCAGAAAAGAAAAGTGATTTCTTTACTTAAAAGAATATTAAATTATGTTTTTAATGTTTTAAAAATTTAATTTAAGATACAATAAACAATTGTTGTGTTGCGCATGACAAGTAATTAATTAATTTAATTAATTAAATTTTTATTTACACATTTTAATTTAATTTTGAATTAATCTGCAGGTGTTATGATGACCAAAAAGGCCTTAAGCAATGTGATGACATATTTTGCAACTGTCTGGTGGTAAATAAATAAATAAATAAATATCAGGGGTGTGCACGGATATGGGGATAGTCTGCGGATATATCCGCAGATATCTGTGGGTGAATATGACCAAAAATTGGGACGGATACAGACGGATACGGATATGAACAATACGGATATATCCGGATACGGATATTAAAATTTTGGATTCGTGCACCCTCCTGATAAATACCCATTCAAAAAGTAGACCCGTTAAATGGGATTTTCGGTATCCGATATTAACACGAGATGAATACCGAATTTTTTTACCCCTACAATGACGGTAAATCACGCAAATTCCGGTATAGAAAATAAAACCCTAACCGTGACGCATACAAATTTAAATATTCCGACTCATCAAAAAGAAATTTTTTAATCGATTTTAAATTTAATAAAGTTCCGTTAAATGGGATTTTCGGTACCGACTTTTTAACGATAACGACGGTAGTTGACCGAAATTTCGGTATAAAAAAACCCTTACCGCGACGCAGACAAATTTAATTATTTTGAGCCATCAAATAAAATTGTGTTTTAATTAATTTAAATTTAATTGAAAAAACAACTGTTTAGGAGGCCTCGGCCGGCAATGAAGTTTGCGCCAAAGAGGATGCTCCCTATTTTTGCCAGCTTGTCCAACAGTTTGGCGAACAATTTTATAACGCTTCGGCAAAGTGAATAAAAATATTTAAAAATATAATAAATATTTTTGTATTTGAACATTATTAAAGTACTACCTCCAACCAAAAGCCATTGCCAATTGTGCCAACATCGTTGGCATCGACAGTGAATGATGGGGCAAATAAAAATGGTCCGCAACGATTGCATCGTTTAAAATGAAAAATAAATTATTGTACAATATTATTTAAGATTTTAAAATTTAAACCTTTTCAATTTTATTGTTGAATAAATCATTTTTCAAAATGTTGCATTTTTTTAATTATGCCATTTTAATTATAATAGTTTTTCACCCACAAAATCAATTTTTCATCAAAATATGTTTCTTCTTCCTACCCCGATCAAACTTTTACCTCAACAAATATGTTTCAGGATAATGGAGTGAATTTCATGGAAAATTGCGATGACAAACGAAATCTGTGCCGTCCTTGACCCCCTCCCGCGGCACCGATGCCACCAACCACCGTTTCATGCCCCCAATTTTTGCGGTTTAAATCAGCCGACCCATCGGTGGGGGCGGGGCGGTTTGACCCCAAAAATTTTCATTCGCCCCCATCACATTGAAAGTCATTCTCGCCGACCGTCCCCCGCATTCATTCATTGTTGACATTTGATGGACGGGGAATGTGAATGTGTACAATGTTATGTGTTCCATCCATTCATTTTCATTATCCCCAATTTTACTATGGATTATATAAATTTTAATGTTTTATTTTGGGCGGAATTTTTTAAGAAATTTTTCAAAAAAAATATACCCGAAAAACGCGAAATCCGGTTTGTTTTTTAAGTCCGTTAATCCAATTTTTAAATGTTTCGACCCGGAATCCGAACCACAAAATTTTTCTCGACTCAGAATTCGACCACCAAATGTTTAGGCCCGAAATCCGAACCACAGAATTTTTCCTCGACCCGAAATCCGACCACAAAATGTTTTTCGACTCAAAATCCGAACCCGGAATCCGAATCCTCGACCCGAAATCCGAACCACGCAATTTTTCTCGACTCGAAAGTGGAACACAAAATTTTCTTCGACCCGAAATCCGAACCACGCAATTTTTCTCGAACCGAAATCCGAGCCACAAAATTTTTCTCGACCCGAAATCCGACCACAAAATTTTTCTCGACTCAAAATCCGACCACAAAATTTTTCTTGATCCGTAATCCGAACCACGCAATTTTTCTCGACTCGAAATTGGAACACAAAATTTTCTTCGACCCGAAAACCGAACCATGAAATTTTTTCTTAACACGTAGCAACACTGAGATTAGGGGTTTTTTGCCTTGGCAAGGCATTTTTTTTTGCCCAAAAATTTTTTATTCCTTTTTTTCAATAAGCTGCAGCAGCAACAGTTGCTTTTAGGGTTTAAGCATTGTCCTCACTAAAAACTACTCAATGTTCATTGATGAGAGTGGTAAAATTCACTCATTTCACCCAAAATAAATGTGTAATAATAAAAGTGTGACTCCGTCCGGCCGCCACATTTTTTGACACAAATAAAAATGCAATAGGCAATTATTGTTATTATACATTGGTATTGATTTTTAAATTTAAATTCAAAAGTTTTTTTAATTTTCAATTTTTACATTCGTTAAATTTCTTTTTTTTTAATTCAAAAGTTTTCTATTTTCCAATTTAAATTCACTTTCTATTGTTGTTAACAAACGCCGACAAGCACAAATGGGCTTCCGCCTCATCAGTCAGTCAGCACAATGCAAATTTCGGGTTCGGGTTTTGGGTCAAGAAAAGCGCCTCGGGTTTCGGATCACGGGTTTGGGTGTGCGCCAGGGATGTGCCGAGCCGGACAAAATCCGATTCCGATTTTCCGATTATGGCCCAAAAGCCGATTAAATGCGATTCGATTAGATTACGATTTGGCACATCCCTGGTGTGCGCATCATCACTGATTTACACATGTTTCATCTTTTACAAAGTACTGCCAAAATTCAATTTTTTACTTAATCAAGCATTAATTTTTTTTAATTTTATGCGAGCAGTTAATTAATTTTAAATTTTATTAAATTTATGAAATTTTGATGCGAATTTCAACCCCACTTTTGGCTGCCAACTTTGTACTTGCAACCGCTGCAATTTGTGCCGCAATTTTTGCGCTGGCCATATGGTTTTTTGTTTTGAGCAACAACAAAGCGTTGGGCACCGTCTTTGTACAACAACAACAACAAAATGCCGTAGAAAAAAATTCGTCGGCAGTGCGCGGAACGGTAAACAAAAAAAATTGAATTTGTGGAATTCCCTTCCGGGGGATATCGGAAATCCAGGCTCAGATATATCTGTGGGAGGGGGTAGTCAGATCGAGCATTGAGGAATGTGCCAGGAAAGAGGCCAAAATTTGGGGACAACCCAGGCTCAGAGATGCTCCGGGAAAAATGCCATTTCTATCGGGGAGTCCCGTTCAACTGGGATTATCCCGGCTTTTAGGTCCCGATCCCGGATCCCGAAAAATTCTGGGTCCCAAACAACACTGAAAAATGGTCGTGCAACGGGTCCTAAATTTCGGGCCAGACTTAACCTAAAAGCATCAAATTTCCAAAGATTGACGATTTCTTTCAAACCGATGGAATGGCTGCTTCAAAAATCGGCGCCGTCAGCAAACATCACCGACAACAACAACAAATCCGACAGATGGAGCAGCCCATCAAGTTGGACGAGTTCGGCATGGCACAGATGGCGGTGGACAGTGACAAAATGGTGGTAGAAAAAGCGGCGCCGCTCCGCGCGCTACCTGCAACTAAAAATTTTTGAAATTGCGCTAAGTTGGGGAAGGGGGCACAAAAATGCCCGGATTGGGAAGCATCCTGGCGAAAATGGCATTTAAAATTAAAAAAATGCGGGTATTGATTAGTGATGGACCGTCTGAATTCAAAATTTCGAACCCCCGAAAAAAGTACTGAATCCGCAACCGGAAATCCGGACCTCAAAACGGTCACGGAATCCTTGGTATGGACACCTCTACCCGAACAACTTTTATTTTATTGAGCCCGGCTAAGCCCCCCCAATTGTGCCAGAAATCCCCTTATTGACAGCCGCCCCCCCCCCGCTGAGTGCCCTCTCAAAAATGCCACTGAAAGGCAGTGGAAGCCGATTTCAAAAATCAATGTTCTTTTTTCTTTTTTTGATCGCTTCACCGACTTTGTCCTCTGCAAGTTCGGATGATGGCATTACTGCTGCTGCTGCTGGGGAAGTGCCATTCCGACGCATTTTGTTCAAGCCGTTATGTGAAAAGACAGCAGCAGCGGCAACAACAAAAACAGCAAATGATAGTGATGATGAAGACGAAAAAAGGCACCAGCAGCAGTCGACATTGTGTTAATGAATTTTAAAACATAATTTAAATAAAACATTTCGCCAAGATTTTCGTTTTGGCTTAAGTGTGGGGTTGGTTGTTAAGCCTACCTCTGTGCTCGTAGTAAAGTGCGGGAAATTTCTCGTGAAATTTACCAGGTACCGTGTTTCCTCTATTTGAAGGCCCGGGGTCTTCTATTTTTCAATCCTCGTCTAGGGGAGCCTTCTATTGGAAGGGGGGAACCTTCAAATAGAGGAAATACGGTAATTTTCCATAGGAAGATTTCTTCTAGAAGTCGGGAGCTAAGCGCTTTTCAAGAGAGCTAAAGCAACGCCTCATTTGGCAAAAGCTAATTGACTTAATTACCGTACTTCCTAAATTAAAAGCTTCCCCTAAAATAACCCTCCCCCCACTTGAAAATAAGGCCTCCTTTTGGGAGGGGTTAGAATACAGAGCCCCCCCCCCTCCTGAAGTAGAACCCCCCCCAAAACAAAGACCAAAAAGATGAGGACGGAGGAGGGGGGTTGAAAAATAGAGCCCCGTGGGGCTTTATTTTAGGAATTACAGTAAAAATTTGAATATTTGAAATGATTTTTTATTACTTTTTTATATTAATACATTCAAGAAAATAAATAAGGGTTATATTTGGGTTAGTAACGGTTCAATTGACAATTCTGTTGTGTTGAACGAATGTTGATGTTGGGATTTTTTCTTTGTACTTGATTTGGCACAGCGCTTTGAGCAGCTAAAAAGAATTCAAAAATGGGTTTAAATTTTGTAAGCAAAAAAGGAAATTTTTGCCAAATATTATTGAATCAAATAAAAAATCAATTAATTATTATTATACCATTCTTGCAGCAAATTCTTTGTGTCAATGTATGCCATTCTTTTTTGAAACAGCGACGGTATTCTGTGCTAAAAAATTAAAATTAAAAAAAATCATTAAATATACATTTTAATATTATTACAATTAGATATCGGAAAATCAGATCAACCAACTAATTGTTCATTTAATCCGTATTGAAATTTATCGATACTTCTTTGAATTCATTAACCAATCAATTGATCAATTTATCGGTCCAATTAATCGGTTTTTTCAATCAATTAATTGTTTTGTTCGATCTCTAATTATAATAAATGATTCAAAAATGACCTATTAAAGTAAAGAATAACGGCATGTGAGCCTGCAGCAGCATTCAACAGAATGCCAGCAATAAAGCCAAATTGCCAAAGTCGAATTGGGGACCTAACAAAAAAATAGGGGGCAAATAATTGAGATAGGTAATAATTTTTTGGATAATTTTTGTACCCAAAAATTTGCATCCCAAATTCGAATAAGAATTGGTACATGGCCAGGTTGATCAAATATCCACCAATGCTTACAGACAAAATGATGACCATCGACCGTAACAGTCGCGTGTTTGTCTGTTGGGTGACTAAATTTGGCAAATTTGTTGGCATAATGCCACAAAATATTAAAAAAAATATAAGATTTTACCGCCATTTTTGCATCGAATTATCACGAAAATGGCCAAATAACAGCAAGCACTGAACAAGCCGAGAACGAGTGCTCCACCAAAGAATTTGTACCCCACACATCCCAAGAAATTTTCAGACAAATTGCCGGTGGTTGGACTAAAAATTAATTATTTATTAATTAATTTTTGTGCCGTCCATACATTGCCGCATTTTCCATCGCATAAACGAGCACATAATTCAGTGAAAAGGCACCATAAATTGTGCAAATCAACAGATAGCCAAGCAAATAAGCACATTTGAATTTGGCGTAAATGTATAAATGTCTAAAAACATTTAAATTACATTAATAAATTAAAAAGTAAGTAAAATTAAAAAATTACCGTTGAGGCGCAGCGACGGAAAACAGTCGATCAAAAGCGGCACAAAACATTGCCATTAGACCACAACTTACCGCAAAAATCATTGGCTAAATTTATTAAAAAATGTTTTAAATTTTTGAAAAATTCAATTTTTACCGCCATGATGAGGTTAGCCGTGAGGAGACTGACAAAATTTGTGCCCGATACTACCACAACAAAGAAAAAAGTGTGCCCAATTTGGTGGACCAACTCGAACAGACAAAGCATTGCCATCAAAAAGTTGGCAGAGCCCCGAAGGGATCTGAAAATTAAAATTTTAAAATTTAAATTTCGAAAATTTAAATTTCGAAAATTTGGCGGGGATTGACTTGGATTTGACAGTGACCACCAGCACAGCGCCATTCAACACAATGCCAACCAACACAACGGCGTACAGCGCCACAGCGGGCACAATCAAATCGGCGGATGGGCCCGCGGAACGGTACGCCAAATAAAACTGAAAAGTTTAAATTAATAAAATGAGATAATTAAAATTCAGTTAGCATTGACTAATTAAATACAAAACCATGGCCACCCAATTTTATTTATTAATTGGATTTTATTAGACCGATTAATAATTTGACAAATTATAATTCAATTAGCCCAAATTAATTTTAATTTTTTTTACCGGGTCGTTGGAGCTGACATTAATTGCGGCCATTTTGTTTAAACTGGCTTTACTTTACGTCGTCGTGTACATATGTTATGTGTTCTAAAAGTTGCCAAAATTTATAGGGTAAAATTCAATTGTAATTAATTGTCTGAGACCGGAAGCAAAAAAAAAAATTCGTATTTTATTTCGTTGCCATTTACGAGATATTTGCATTCAATTCTCGAAATTTAAGGTGGGAATATTGCCTAAATTTAAAAAAGCCAATTCCAAAGCTTTATCAAAAATTTTTGTATTTACTTGGGAACATTTTTTTTTGTCTTTTATTGGCATTTGAAATTAAAATTATACAATCAAAATCATCTTGGAAAATTTTCGGTTGCGTCAACTCCGTCTTAGTCAGCTTCTGTTCGAGACCGATAGTTTCCCGAGACTCGAGCCAATACCGAGACTTAATCCCGAGACTCGAGACCAATTCCAAGACTTGATTACGAGCCTCGAGACCGCTACCGAGACCAGTTTAATTAAAGCTTCCAATTAGGTGAAGCTAGCCGTAAGCAAAAACATTTTATTTGTCGACCCGGATCAACCAATTAATTGATCAATTAACTGATCATTTTATCGGTATCTGAAATTTATCGATATTTCTTTGAATTCATCAACCAATTAATTGATCAATTAATCGATCCAATTAATCGGTTTTTTCGGTCAATTAATTGATTAATTGTTTTGTCCGATGGTTTTTCTTAGTTCAGGATTCCTAAAATAAACCCCCCGGGGACTCTTCTTAAGGAGGGGGGGGGGTTCTCTGTCCCAACCACTCTAAAAGAAAGGCTCTATTTCAAGGGGGGGGGGACTTTATTCCAGATAAAGGCTTTAATTTAGGAATTAGGGGAAACCAAATTTTTTGATCAATTTTAATTATTTTTGAATTTGACTAAATTCAAAATAATGGTAAAATGTTTGAACTTTAGTAACGGTTCAATTGAACGGATTGGACAATTAGCATGGCCCCTGCGCAAGGATGACATGCAAATTCGTGAAACGTTCCAAATTATTATTTCCCCCTCTTTTTCATCTTGCTCAGAATGGTTCTGGATTATGGGGACGACATTCCTAAACTTTGGAGAATGTCAATTACAGTTTATAAAAAAGGGCATTAAAAATGAGCCAAAATCGTCCCATTTCCCTGACCTGCTGCACATTGTGCAGGATTTTTGAAAGGATTTTGAGCTTTGAAATAACTAAATTTTCTGAACAGTACAAAGTTTTTGCTGTAACCAGCAGCAATTTCTGTTTTCTTAAAGGTCGGTCTACAGTAACACAATTATTACAAATGTTTGACAAATTTTATGAGGGTATATATAAGGGATGTCGCGAATCGTAATCGTAATCGGAATTAATCGGATATTTGGCCATAATCGGAATCGGATAATCGTAATCGGATTTAATCGGAATTAATCGGATTTTGGGCAATAATCGTAATCGTTTTTTTAATCGTTTCGGATTTTTGGGCATAATCGGAATCGGCCATTTAATCGTAATCGGATTTTATCCGGGTCGTGACATCCCTGGTATATATATGTACAAAGCGGGCTCAGAATGTTGATGTAATTTACCTTGACTTTGCTAAGGGGCTATTGATTCGGTACCAATCAAACTATTATAAAAAAAACTGATTGGACTGGGAATTAGCGGGAAAACATTAAATTTTTAATCAATTTTCTCACAAATAGATCGTATACAGTGAAAATTGGGGATAAATAAATACTCAAAGAGTTATCCTTCAACATGTTCAGGTGTGCCGAATGGGAGTGTTCTGGGGCCTGGGGCTCTTACTGTTCTTAATATTTATAAATGATCTACCACTCCACCTACCAGACAATGTTGGTATTAAAATGTATGCCGATAATATTAAATTATACACAACCCACAGAAATACTGCTTATTCAAAAAGTTATCAAATTTAAGAATAATTAAAACCAGGGAGTAAAAACACTAATAATGGCTTATAAAACACACATAAGACCATTATTAGAATATGCCACAGAGATAGACAAAAAAAAAAAGATATAGATGGAATAGAAAGGGTTTTCAAAAATTTTGGCACCAGAAAAGCCTTCAAAAAATGTGTGGAACCGTTTATAAAACTTATTTGAAGAAAGGCTCGAAATTTTTCAGGCTTAACACATTGTCTGAAAGGAGGCAAATAGCTGGCTGATTTGTCCACTTTGTTTAAAATTATCACCTTCTCTTATCAGACAGACCACGTAGACTCCTTACTTTTAAGAGTAAGACGGCATACAACAAAAATTCAAAAGTTGGCGAACATAATTTAAGTTTTCGATTTTGTTTGAATTAGGTTCCCTAATTCGGCAATGGGTCTTCAAATGGATGTCAAATTTGTGACCTAAAACCAATCGCCGGGAGAGTGTTCATAAATTTATTAAACGTGAAAAAGTTGACTAAGCAAAATAGATTAATAAATCATTTTCATTTTTTTTGTAGGTTCAGACTAGATGTCGGAAACCGGATCAACCAATTAATTGATCAATGATCATTTTATCGGTACTGAAATTTATCGATATTTTTTCGATTTATTTACCAATTAAATAACTAAATTTTTGAAAAGTACAAAGTTTGGTACCCCGTAAAAAGGGATTAACAACAATCGATACAAATATAATTATATTTTGGTGTGACAATCGACGTAAAATCCAAAAAGCCCACAAAAGTAAAACCCCCCCGCCGAGCCTTGGTCCTGTGGTCACTCATGCTGGTATGCACAATGCTAACTATCCGCAGATAAATCTCTAGCTGCAGATAAATCCTTATGCACAATGCTAAGGATTAAAATCCGCATGCACAATGACAGTTTCCTTTCCAAAAAATTCTTAGCGTCAGCTGCAGATAGGCTTCATATGCACAATGCTAAGGATAGGGTAGCGACTACCTAGCTGCAGCTAAAAACTGCTATCCTCATCGAGATGAGGATAGTTGCGAAAATTAATTCCTTTTAAATTGAATAAAAATTCATACAATGATTTAAAAACCAGTGCAATAGAATTAAATCAAAATAATATGGCAAAGAACTCTTCTGATCAAAAAATCTAATCCAATACCAACCATCACTTCACCAGATTTCCTTGAAATAACGCTAAAATTTTTCCGGCGGAGCTCGACTTTTCGAACGTTTTTCCTTAAGAAAACGCGCTGAAAATCTTCTAAATTTTCCAGGGACCTCGATTTTTAATTATGGAAATTTGAGGAAATAACAAAATTTTTAAAAAATATGCGAGAAATCGGAAATTTTCAGCGTTCGGTCTCGGATTTTTTTTTTTGCTTTCGCCGCATCACTAGACTAGGGTTCAACGGGACCGGGACTTTCCACTAAAACATGTGATTTCGGGGCCAGGAAAACCCGGGACCGGGACCCAATTTTCAAACGGGACCGGGACTTAAGTAAAGCGAAATTCTTTGAAAAAAAAGATCAAATATTGTTAAAAAATTAATATTTTTAACAAAAAAATCGTATTTAGTCTTAAACCAATTTAAACACGGGTAGAATAGGTAATTCCTATGCGCATTGGAGAATGGGAATGGAGCCATCGTGCCGATGGGAAAATTATGGCATTTTTTGCGGATTTATTAAACAATTGCAATAAAATAGCATTAAAAACAGTCCCGGTCCCGCCGGGACTGGAACAAACAAAACCGGGACTTTACTTTTTGGACCGAGAATGGGATTTTGACCTGAGAAAACTGGGATTTCCAGTCCCGGTCCCCGTTACACCCTAGATATCCAACTCATTTCAGCCCAATTCCTTTTTATTATCCCAACTCGTTTTACGCGTCCCATGGCATTTTACGCGTCTCATAACATTTTACACGTCTCTTTAAATTTTAATATTAAATTTGGTAATTTTTATGTGCCTATTTCCATTAAATGATTAATTGTTATTAAATGGATTGGGACAATGAAGTTGGAAGTACATAACTACCCGTTTAAAAAAATGGATATTATTGTATTTTGTTATCCCGTAAACACAATAATACATTTGAATTTCGGACGCAAAGTGTTATTGGGACAGTAAAATGTTACGGGACGCGTAAAACGTTTTTGGGACGCGTAAAATGTTACGGGACGCGTAAAATGCCACCGGACGCGTAAAATGCCACCGGACGCGTAAACTATCATGGGACGCGTAAAACCGACCAGAGCCCAGTTTTCAGGGTTGCTGATCAAGAATCGGGCATTGTTGCCGAATTCGATTGAATTTATGATTTTTCACGAACAATGACAAACATTGTAAGACAGCTGATTAAGGGATGTTTTTATACAGGATTTCGAACAAGTGTGTAAAGTTTTAGGTTTAATGTTTATCTGAAAATGTTCAAGACATAGAACAAACATTTATCATGCTTTTTCTAATGTCTGTTTGATGTTTGAAACCCTTCGAATGAACAAGGAAACCCGAACTTTTGCAGACCAATTCAGTTACGGTTTAGAACCGTTTTGCAAACTGCGTCGTGATATTCGGTCAATTTAAACACAATGTTCATGAAAAATCACAAATATTTAACCGAATTCTGCTAGCCGAATTCGGTTTTAAGCCAAATTCGACTACAACATAAACATACCTTTCTTTATCGGACCCAAAATCTCATCTTTGATCACCTTTATTCTATAAAAAAGTTACTTGACAAAAAATAAAAAAGATACTGTAGAAGAGAGAAAAAAAGACAGTGGTGAGAGATTAGCTGCAGCTAGGTAGCTAGGGATAAAAAAATCGCTAGCTGTAGATAACTATCCTTAGCATTGTGCATGCGTATTTTATCTGCAGATTTTTTTATCTGCAGCTACCCTATCCACATATCCGTAGCTGCAGATAAATATCCCTAGCATTGTGCATACGAGCATCATTGTCCTAATCGAACGTGAGTCCTAAAAAAATAAAGCCCCCGGGGGCTCTTCCTAAGGGGGAGGGGCTCTATGTCCCAGCCCCTCTCAAAAGGAGGGCCTCTATTTCAAGGGGGGACTTTATTCCAGAGGAAGGCTTTAATTTAGCAATTAGGCGTACCTAACCAAGTTTTTTGAAATTTCACTAATTTTTATACATTCAAAATAATGGTAAAATGTTTGAGTTTAGTAACGGTTCAATTGAATGGATTGGACATTCTTTGATGGTACACGAACGGTGATGGTGTTGTTCGGATTCAAGCTTCGTAATTGATGATTTGAGGCAGCAGAACTTTGTGTGGCTAAAAATTTCAAAAAAAAAATTTGTTATAATTAAATCAATCTAAAAATGGGTAAAAATAATTAGCAATTTATGCCAAATATTATTGAAAATAAAATAACCATTTTTTGTACCATTTTTTAAGCCAACACATTGTGCCAAAGTGTCCCATTCTTTTTTGAAACAGCGACGATATTCGGTGCTAAACAATAATAATATGTGGGTAATAATAATAATTTTAAATGGATTTAAAATCACAGGGTTACCCTTGAAAATTTTACGAAATAAATAAAACATTGTGAAAAATAATTTTTTGATGTCAAAATCTAAATGGGTTTAAAACAGAGCTCCCATTTTTACTTATTTGTAAGTATTTTAATTATTTTGAGGGTCGAAAACTTACAAAATTAAATAGTAATTAGCTAATTAGGTATTTGTAAGTAATGTACTGATTTGAGCTCATTATACTTATTTTGTACTTATTTTTTGGGTTCTAAGTAAATTTCTGATTTTGAATAGCTATTTTTGAAATAAAATGGGTTATTGAAGCGAATTTATACGCAAAATCTTGACAAGATTCACTAAAATATTCAAAAAAAATTTACCCGGCGGTGCACATAAAGCACCGCGGGATCAATTCCTCTTAACGATTTCTGCATTTTGGTCTTATTTTTTGTCTTATTTTTTAAGCCAAAAAAATTCCAATTTGGCTTCAAAAATACTTCAATTTTTGTCTTTAAAGGTGAAAATAATGCGAAAAAAAGACCGAATTTTATTAACAAATCCAGTCACTTTGTTCCAAATTTTTCCCGGCGGCGCCTAGACAAAATCGCAGGAAATGTAGCAAATTCTGTTAACAAATTTGTTTAATTTTTCAAAATTTTCTTGGCGGTGCCTGTCAGCTCCGCCAGACCCTACCCAAATAAATTTTGATTTTTTGTTTTCAAGCATTTGGTTGCTTAAAAAAAATTGTTGAAGGAGAGAACACGCCACAAATGCTGATATTGTTGAATAAAATGCAATATTAAGCCTCAAACGTTTTAAAAAATGTACTTATTTTTGGCCCCAAAAACTTATTTTTCACCAATGATTTACTTATTTTAGAAAAAATTTCGATGGGAGCTCTGGTTTAAAATCACAATCACCGTATTTCCTCTAATAACCGCCCCCCCCCCACCTCTCTATCTTAGTTTTTGAAGTCCAATCTTAGATTTAGGACAACAATATCGTGGTGAAAAATTTAAATGGTTCAAAATGGCCACCTGTTAAAGAACAAAATGACGGCATTTGCTCCCGCACCAGCATTCAACAAAATGCCAACAATAAAGCCAAATTGCCAAGCTCGAATTGGGGACCTAACAAAAAAAAAATAGGGGGCAAATAATTGAAATTTTAAATAATTTTCACGAACCCAAAAATTTGCATCCCAAAAGCGAATAAGAATTGGTACATGGCCAATGTGATCACATATCCGCCAATGCTTACGGACAAAATGATGACCATTGAACGCAACAGTCGCGTGTTTGTCTGTTGACTGACTAAATTTGGCATATTTGTTGGCATTATGCCAAGATTAATATTCAAAAAGAGTACCGCCATTTTTGCTTCGAATTATCACAAAAATGACCAAATAACAGCAAGCACTGCACATGGCAAGAATCAATGTGCTGCCAAAGAATTTGTACCCCACAGGGCCCAAAAGTGTTTCGGCCACAACGCCGGTGGTTGGACTAAAATTTAATTTATCAATTAATGGCATTTTTAATTTTTTTGTGCCGTCCATACTTTGCCGCATTTTCAATCGCATAAACGAGCACATAATTCAGTGAAAAGGCACCATAAATTGTGCAAATCAACAGATGGCCAATCAAATAAGCACATTTGAATTTGGCGTAAATGTATAAATGTCTAAAAACATTTAAATATAAATAAATGCAATAAACTAGGGTTGTGCTTCGACCCCGACGTCCCCGATACCCGACATTCTTCTCCCCGAAGGGTCGGGGCGCAACCCTACAATAAACAACAAAATTAAAAATTACCGTTGAGACGCAGCGACGGCAAACAGTCGATCAAAAGCGCCACAAAACATTGCCATTAGGCCACAATTTAGCGCGAAAATCATCGGCTTAAATTTAAATCTTTAAAAATGTATTTAAATTTTTTTTTTAATCATTTTTACCGCCATAATGATGTCAGCCGTGAGGAGACTGACAAAATTTGTGCCCGATACTACCACAACAAAAAAAAAAGTGTGCCCAATTTGGTGCAACAATTCGAACAAACAAAGCATTGCCATCAAAAAGTTTGCAGAGCCCCGAAGGGATCTGAAAATTAAAATTTAAATTTCAAAAATTTAAATTTCGAAAATTTAGCGGGGATTGACTTGGATTTGACAGTGACCACCAGCACAGTGCCATTCAACACAATGCCAACCAACACAACGGCGTACAGTGCCACAGCGGGCACAATCAAATCGGCGGATGGGCCCGCGGAACGGTACGCCAAATATAACTGAAAAGTTTAAATTAATAAAATGAGATAATTAAAATTCAGTTAGCATTGACTAATTAAATACAAAACCAAGGCCACCCAATTTTATTTATTAATTGGATTTTATCAGACCGAATAATAATTCGACAAATGATAAATTCAATTAGCCCAAATTAATTTTAATTTTTTTTACCGGGTCATTGGAGCTGACATTAATTTCGGCCATTTTGTTTAAACTGGCTTTACTTTACGTCGTCGTGTACATATGTTATGTGTTCTAAAAGTTGCCAAAATTTATAGGGTAAAATTCAATTGTAATTAATTGTCTGAGACCGGAAGCAAAAAAAAAATTCGTATTTATTTCGTTGGCTTTTCAAAGAGTTTTGCTACACAATTCTCTCAAAATTTATGGTGGGAATATTGCCAAAGTTTAAAGTAAAAAAGGCCAATTCAAAACTTTACAAAAAATTTTGTATTTACTTGGGAACATTTTTTTGTCTTTTATTGGCATTTTGAAATTAAATTAACAACAAAAATCATCGTGGAAAATTTTCGGTTTCGCCAACTCCGCCTTAGTAAACCTTTGTGCTGTTCGATACCGAGACTTGTTGACCCCGAGACTCGAGACCGATTCCAAGAGCCGTTAGCAAAAATATTTTTATTTATCGACAAAGCGTAAAAAAGTTATGGACACAAATATTTGTCGAGACAAAAAAAAGTTAGGCGCCGGGATTAAAAATATGGCAACAAAAAAGGTGGCAACTTTTTGAAAAATAATGGCGAACAAAAAGTTGGCGAACATAATTTAAGTTTTCGATTTTGTTTGAATTAGGTTCCCTAATTTGGCAATGGGTTTTCAAATGGATGTCAAATTTGTGACCTAAAACCAATCGCCGGGGGAGCGTTCATAAATTTATTAAACGTGAAAAAGTTGACTAAGCAAAATAGATTACTAAATCATTTTTATTTTTTTTTTGTAGGTTCAGACTAGATGTCGGAAACCGGATCAACCAATTAATTGATCAATGATCATTTTATCGGTACTGAATCGGTATTTTTTCGAAGTTATTTACCAATGAAATAACTAAATTTCTGAAAAGTACAAAGTCTTTCTGTAACCAGCAATTTGGTTTTTCTTAAAGTTCGGTCTACAGTTTACCGAGTACTGAAAGTTGAATTTTTGAATTTTCAATAAATTTCGGTAACTGTAAATTACCGATTTATCGTTACAGATTACCAAAAATCGCATTTGCCGCACACTAGTTCTGAGTGGATCCAACCTTAATTTGGATTTAAGCCTTTGGCTTGCTCAATAAATTAAATTAATTTAAATTAAAAACCAATAGGTAATTAATTGGTACCCCGTAAAAAGGGATCGATCAACAACAATTGATACAAATATAATTATATTTTGGTGTGACAATCGACGTAAAATCCAAAAAGCCCACAAAAGTAAAACCTCCTGTGATCACTCATGGTCCTAATCGACCGTGAGTCCTAAAAAATAAAGCCCCCGGGGGCTCTTCCTAAGGGGGAGGGGCTCTATATCCCAACCACTCTCAAAAGAAAAGCTCTATTTCACGGGGGGGGGGGACTTTATTCCAGAGAATTAGGGGTAACCAAGTTTTTTGAAATTTCACTAATTTTTATACATTCAAAATAATGGTAAAATGTTTGAGTTTAGTAACGGTTCAATTGAATGGATTGGACATTCTGTGATGGTACACGAACGGTGATGTTGTTGTTCGGATTCAAGCTTCGTAATTGATGATTTGAGGCAGCAGAACTTTGAGTGGCTAAAAATTTCAAAAAAAAAATTTTTTTTAATTTAAACAATCCAAAAATGGGTGCAATAATTGCTGAAGATCGGTCAATGCAATTAATTGATCAATAATATAAATTAATTGAATAAATAATTGGTCAATTAATTGATTAATTAACTGGCTGATAAAACCGGGAAATGATTAATACTTTATTGATTCAATAAATTGACCGATTAATTAATTAATATATTGGTTGGTCACAATTAATTGAATTTTTCCCTCCATTTAAATGTTATTGATCAATTAATTGGTCAACGAAGGACCAATAATAGGTCAATTAATTGACCTATTAACTGATTGAAGAAAATCATCTAATGATCAATCATTTATTGAATCAATAAATTTACCAAAAATTGAACAATTACCTGGGTGATCCGGTTTTCCGGTCTCTAATAATTGCCTAACTTAGTGAAGGGGGGTGTTTTTTAAGGGGGTACTTAAAAGAGGGGGGAGGGGGCTCTAATATAGGAAATTTGGTGGTTTGTACTTAAATATAACACTTTCAAATATTAATTGTATGTACCATTCTTGAGGCCAATACGTTGTGCTAAAGCGTCCCATTCTTTTTTGAAACAGCGACGATATTCGGTGCTAAAATATTACAATTTTTAAATGAATTAAAATGCATTTATATTATTGTAAAATACGGGTTTGTCCCCGAGATTGCGGGGAAAAAAAGTCGGGGTGACGAACAAACCCCGAAATTAAAATGGTTCAAAAATGACCACCTGTTAAAGAACAAAATGACGGCATTTGATCCCGCACCAGCATTCAACAGAATGCCAGCAATAAAGCCAAATTGCCAAAGTCGAATTGGGGACCTAACAAAAAAAAAATAGGGGGCAAATAATTGAGATAGGTAATAATTTTTTGGATAATTTTTGTACCCAAAAATTTGCATCCCAAATTCGAATAGAAATTGGTACATGGCCACTGTGATCATATATCCGCCAATGCTTACGGACAAAATGATGACCATTGAACGCAACAGTCGCGTGTTTGTCTGTTGGGTGACTAAATTTGGCACATTTGTTGGCACAATGCCAGAAAATATTTAAAAAAAGATTTTACCGCCATTTTTGCTTCGTATTATCACAAAAATGGCCAAATAACAGCAAGCACTGCACAAGCCAAGAATGAGTGCTCCGCCAAAGAATTTATACCCCACTAGGCCCATAAAAGTTTCGGCCACAACGCCGGTGGTTGGACTAAATAAATAAATAATTAATTAATTAATTTTTGTGCCGTCCATACTTTGCCGCATTTTCGAGCGCATAAACGAGCACATAATTCAGTGTAAATGCACCATAAATTGTGCAAATCAACAGATGGCCAAGCAAATAAGCACATTTGAATTTGGCGTAAATGTATAAATGTCTAAAAACATTTAAATTACATTAATAAATTAAAAAGTAAGCAAAATTAAAAAATGACCGTTGAGGCGCAGCAACGGCAAACAGTCGATCAAAAGCGGCACAAAACATTGCCATTAAGCTACAGTTTAGCGCGAAAATCATTGGCTAAATTTATTAAAAAATGGTCTTAATTAAAAAAAAAAATTCAATTTTTACCGCCAAAATGATGTCAGCCGTGAGGAGACTGACAAAATTTGTGCCCGATACTACCACAACAAAGAAAAAAGTGTGCCCAATTTGGTGGA
>JAKKIK010000539.1:0-28783 GCA_024500135.1 Heterodera carotae | reverse complement strand
TCGACTTTTATCCCCTCTGCTGAGAAGAAATCCAGCTAACCAATTTTTGCCCGTTTTACTCGCGCACATCTGTCTTCCCCCCCCCCCCCGAGTGCCTATAAAATAGCATTGAAATCTATCAAAAAATAAATTTTGAAACAAATCTATAAAATGCCTGGCAATGAGTTTACCAGTGAAGATTTTTGCCATACCCTGTACTTTCGGAGATGGTTAAAAATCGGTACGAAATGAATGCCGTACAAAATGATAAAATTGCCTTGTTGTTCATGTCTCTGTCCTCATCCGGCCGGCTCAGCTTTCCACTCAAATTTGAATTTCTTTCCTTCAATTGTTTCAATAAATTTAAATCCCTACACATCTGCTGCAGCTGCTTTCTTATATTTCTCTTCAACATCAAAACCCACCCTTTCACACATTAATCAAAAAGCAAAACAAAGAGGGCCCTTTTGGAATTTTTTTTTTACATTTCTTCACTTTCGGGCCGAAGGTCAAAAAATGTCATAACCTTTTTTAACATTTAATTGACACTCAAAAATAATTAAGCCTTAAATTAAATTATTCGGTGTCTTTGAACCGTTCGACTTTCGGGCCGTCCAACAAAATTATGGCAATATTAGGGGTTGTATTTTAAAGGGAACATTTACAGCATCTCTCATCGACATCCCCAAATTTTTTCAACAACCGCCGACATTGGCTGTACGACAGAGTCCCCCTCTTCTCCCCCCCCCCCCCCGACAAAGACAAAGTGTCCCGATTGATGAGGGGATATTTTGACGGCTTTTTGCTTGGGGGACATTTTGTCAGGGGAAGGGGAAGACCTTTTGTCCTCCGCCATTTACTCCAACTACTTTCTGTCCGCACCAAAGTCCAATTCTGTGTTTCCAATTTAAATGGCGCTGCCAGCTTTCGATGCCATTCGCCAGACAAACAACATACCCGCCGCCTAATTTGTAAGGGCAGAACAAATTACTCTCCCATTAAACTTTTATGCAAGAACCCCTTGGGGAATTAGGTCTAATAGGGGCGCCAAGACTTGAAACTTTAATTTTATAGAAAAATCGAAATAATACCAAAAAATACCAGACCTGCTGGTTTTCTGATCCATAGAACCATCATTTTGCTAGTAAAAAATCATTTGCTTTTTTACATTCCAACCAACCGTCGTTTTTGGCCCATTAACTGCCCCTACCGCCTTCCTTACAAATTAGCCGATCACATGATCAATGAATGGATGAGCAGCCACCAGCCATCCCCGCGCCGCCTGAGGATGCGATGATTGATTCCCCCATCCAATAATCATCACAACATTTATTGGCTCTGTTACTCAATGTGAAACCGCTTTTTCATTGCATATATGCAGAATTTTTAAAAATTGGCACGTGGAAATTGGTAATTTATCTCTTTCCTCTGCTGATCTGGTCGCTCTTTTTCCTCTGCTGATTTGGTCTCTCTCTTTCCACTGCTGATCTGGTCGGTCTCTTTCTCTGCTGATCTGGTCTCTCTCTTTCCTCTGATCCGATCGTCTCTTTTCTCTGATCGCTTTCTTCTTTCTGGTCGCTTTCTTCCCTCTGACCCAATCTCGTCTCTTTTCCTCTGTAGGTTTACACTCCTCCTTCTGCTTTATTTGCTCCTTTATCGTCATCAGCAGGGGCGTCCAAGGCAAAACTCAAAAACCGGACTGTGATGCTTGAAGGAAGAGGATGTGGGAGAAAGTGGGATAAAGGATATGGGAGAACTGCTGATTTTCCAAAAAATTTAATCCTCCAATTAAATTGCTTGCTTACACGAATAAGGCACAAGGGTTTAATTTCAAGTCAGGGTGCCAAATACATACTATCTACTCCATTAGTCCTTTAAATGCAGTTGGCCTTTTTTAAAGTTTCTGGGTCCACATTTCTGAAATCTCCCCCCCCCCCCCACCCCACATCCATAGTCCCCAACTCCAGTTTTGGTCCCCTAAATTCTAAATTGCACTTCCCCTGCTTCTGACTCCCAACAAAGAGCATAATAATGGAGAGAGTGTAACCTCCAAACTCCTCAACATCTGCGAAAAATTATGATGAGTCAGTCAATTGTCATCTTCATCGCTCGTCGTCAGCGGCGGCGATGGCGGAGGTCCCAAATAGTCTCTTTTCCCGCCGCCCTCACCCCTGCTGGTCCATCGATTGTCTGTGAAAAATCCGGTTCCCCCTATGCCGCCTCCCTCTTCTTCTTTCCTCCCCCCTCCCCCCTCTCTTTAGCCGCTTCCCCTCCCCCCTCCCCCCACCCCTTTCCTCCAATTCCACTTCCACCCCAAACATCATTCATTCATTCATTTATCGTCAGTCACCATACCGCCAAAATCCTCCTCCTCCCTGTCCCCCTCATCAACCCTAGTCAAAATACAGCCACCGCCCAACTCATGTCCCCCCCCCTCACCTCCACCTCCGTCTGCTCCCCATACAGTTTAGCCTTTCGCCCAAAATCAAAGGTTTGTTGTATGTAGTACATCAATTATGCTGCTGACATCAAATTTCCAGTAACTTTTTTTTTCTTTTTATTTTATACAATTTGTCTAACGCTATGTTACAAAGTGAATATTTTGTTTATTTTACATTTATACGTTAGACATTTTTACCATGAAAATCTGCAGATAGCCCATTAGGAATTGATTAGGATTCAGGAATGGATAATTGGGGAATAAATATTCCGACTCGCAAGTTTTTAAAATATTCCGACTCGCAAGTTTTTAAAATATTCCGACTCGGAAATATCTCCGACTCGACTAGGAACTTTTTAAAATATTCCAACTCGACTCGGAACTTTTCAAATTATACTGACATTAACTCCGCCGAGTCCAAGCCAAATTTGCGGCCTATCACCGTTCTCTTACAAAATCTGCATGTGAGCAGGGTCTTAAAAAGGCCTCAAATTTCCATTCCGATTATTTACATAATGCATGTTTATGCGAGCATCTCTGGTGGGATGAACGGGAATTTTATTATAAAATGAATTTTTAAAATCTATTCACTTCGCTACACTTCCCTCTCCCAGGGGGGGGGGGGTGGTGAGGGGACTGATCAGCCAACCTTAAGGGGGGAGGGTGAGTCCATGCCGCCTTCACATGACTCCCCCTTGGCTTGGCGGCGTACTTTTTACTCTCCTCCTCCCCCCCCCCCCATTTTCTGCTCAATTTTTCACACTTTCCATCCGTCCTTCGCCCTCGCGCGGGACAAAATATAAAACATTTCAACGATTTCGCGCATTAATCAGCACAGTTAATAATGAATTTTTCTGCGCGACGCAAATACTCCAAAATTGGTCCACCAAGTGTCATTTGATCAGCAGCAGAGGGCAGCGGACTTTGTGGGGACAGTTGCCAAGCCCTGATTTTTGAGGGGGGGGGGTATTTGATGTAATTGGTCTTGATTTAGTGTGGGGGGTCACGCGCCTCGTCGACACATTATCTCAGCCAGAGTCAGACTAAACCTTTTTTTCTCCAATTTGCTCCTCATTACGATGTGTGCTGTTGCTGCTGCTACATTTTTATGTGCTAGGGGAGCCAAAATTTTAGAAAAATTCAGCCCCCCCCCATATATAAATAGGTGTGAATTTGGAAGGTCCCTTATACATATAAACTTTAATTTGGGTCCCATAGACCTTCCACCCTACCCGGCCAAAATATTCCACCAGCGGCAAGGTAAAAACCCAACTCGTACTTTTTTAGAGTATCTTTTTTTCTCTGTTCTCTGACCAAGCTAGACTATCTCGCTTTTTTCTGCTTCTCTATTTACCACATAAAAGTACGAGTCGGGTGTCGTCCCAGCGGCAAAACCCCGAAAAAAGATCCCGCTGTTGAAATGCAGACAAAATTTTCCACAGCTGAATAAAATTCATATCGCTTTTGACCGGCCGAATGTCGAATATACGAGTCACCCAGGGACATACCTTCTAAAGGAATAAATAAGGCCAAAATTGAGGGAGGTATAGTGAAAATTGGCTCCTCCTGTCGACCTTCGCACCATTCGACCTTTGGACCGGTAGCCTTCCCCTCTGGGTATCATTCTATACGAATATTTGTGTATCAGCAGATCAGATGAAGTGATCAAAGGACGTAACAATGATATTTTCCTTAAAAAAATATTGTGAATGAATGAGTAATCATCAAACCACACATCTAATCAGTCTATTCCATCCTCGTTCTCTGTTCGCAAACCTAGGGTTAAGCCCCAAGGTCTTCAATCCTCGACATGTTTGGTGCCTTCTCCCCCTACCTGCCGGTCGTCGATCCGACCTCCCTGACCTCCGATCTAGTCCCGACCTCTGACCCGGTGTCCCCACCCGGCCTCCCGACCTTGTCTCCACCCCATCCCGATTTTTTTAAATCCCCAATGGGTCTGGAATTATGCCTACTTGCGCATCTTAATTTCTCTAAAATAAACGCGGAAGCTTATTTTTTTCAATATAATACTCGGGGGGTAAAGAAACTTTTAATAGAGATTGGATGGATGCTTCAAACAGAGGGTAGCTTTTATTCCAATACTCCCTCGATGGGGAGGGGGTCAAATTAGAGGCTCGTCAGCAGTCAGCCAACACCCAGCAGCAGCATATTTTTTTGTGTTCTACTGCTGCTGCTGATGCTATCTCTGTTCCCTTTTTTAAGGCCGCCCCCCGTGTCGCCCCTGCGGCGATTCCAATCTTTGCTGCTAAAAGGTGCACACAATTGCATTGAATATGCAAATGATGCATTTTTAGTTGGTCACTTCGTCCGTCCTTCACCACCATCACCAACCACTTGTTCCAATTCAATGTATTTAATTGTTCTGCCTGCCTCAATTGGGGTGTGGGAACGAGCACACAAATATTTTGTATGTAAACAACACTTTTGTGGATATATTGGTTAATAATCAGAAAGTTGAAAATTAATTCAATTATTCACTTCTATTTATATGTTTACACTAGAGATCGGTCAATTCAATTAGTTGATCAAATAAATTGATCAATTAGTTTTACCTAAATTCTGTTTTCGGTTTGTTATGGTGATTTTTTGATGGTTAATTAATGAATGCGTTCGGCAAAAGGAGAAATTCCGGCGGACCGCCGTCTCTGTGGACTAGCCCAAGTTTTTGGGACATAAGTTTTTTTTTTAAAACCGAGTATTTCAGTTAGAAATCTCTTTTTTTTAATTTCATCGTTTAGCTTCCGTGTCTGTTGTTTGCAGACACAGTCTTTCGAATTTTTTTTTGTTGCAAAAATTGGACGTCCTAAAAAGGGAAAAACCTAAAAACCGAAACCTTAAGTCAAAAAAAGACAAATAAATAGAAAAACCTCATCCGAAATTTCGGGAATATCAGCAGAACATCATAACATTATCCTATGGTTCACTCTTTTGTGATTTGATAGCCGTCCACCCGTGCCCACCCTTATAAAGCCGATCCCGGCGCCCCGACCTCGATATAATGACCCTAATCCCTGACATTTTGGGCCTCTTTCGCGATTCCGGCATTTTGCTTACCCTAACCTGCCCGACATCTCTGCCTGCGATATCCGCGGCATTTTTCCCCCAAAGGGTCATACATAGTAATCAGAACACTCCCATAAATCTCACTATTCTCATTCACCCTTTTTATAGCTGTTGGTTGTCGTCATCTCTGTTTGCGCATTACTTTTGCACCCCCCACCCCCACTCCTTTCCTCCCCTACCATCCTCGCCCCGTCCTTTCTCTCCCGCGCTATGTGATTGACCTCAATTGGAGTTCGCTTCCTCAACCTTCGTCTTTCCGTCTCACCATATGTGTACTATTTTCTCTTTACTATTCTCTTTTCTTACTCAATTAATTTACTCTCGTCCATCAGCTGTTCTATTTTTTTCGTTTTTTTTTGTGCTTTCTTCTATTATCTTTCTTTTAGTTCTGCCGTTTTTTGTTTACTTTTTAGTCAAATCAATGCAATTTGATTGCTTTCTTTCTTGTCTTCTTTTTCTTTCCTTTATCCCTCTCTTAATTATTTTCTTTTTCTTTTCTTATATGACTGTCCTCCTTTTCCATTTTCTCTCCTCACTCCCTTTTATCCCTGCTTCACACACACACTCTTTATCCTCCATACATCATTCCGCTTTCCCCGTGTCCAGCAGCAGCCCAATGCTAAATTCTCTCCCCCCCCTCCCCCCAATTTCCTCGTAAAACATATAAATCTTTCTCCACCAAAACTTTCTTTCAAATCGAATCGGGTCGGTGAATAGATACAAAGTAAGCAAATGCATTTGTTCCAAAAAGTTGCGACGTTTGTTTTGTTGTCTGTGATTATTTTGTGTTTTCTCCTTTATTTACCCAATTATTTTTTGAAATATTTTTTATTGAATTACTATTCGTTTTATTTTTCCATATTTATATGTATTGGACGCTTTTTTTTTCTTTTTAGACTGTCACACATTGACAATGTTTATTTTGGGGTGGACTTATCATTGCTCTTATCTTTTTTATGGACACTCCCCCCTCCTTGGCTACCGGCCGAAAACAGTCCTAGTGCGGAATGTTTACTACTACCTACCTATAACTTAATAAAATTTTGACGCGCGATTTTGGTTTTCCCTACATAAGAATCTTTTTAATCGACTTCCGGGTCGGAAGCGCCTTACCGATGGTTTCCTCGTGGTTCGTGGTTTCCATTCCACCGATTTTTCATCGTTCCAGATTTGGAGTGAGTGAGTGCGTGGCTTTTGAAGCACTCAAAAAGGGGATTTGGGATTATGACGAGTGGGGGAATGAATACTAAAATATATGTACATAAATCTTTTGATATTCCACCAAAACACTTTGCTGCAAATCACGACTCTCCGATGTTCGCGCCTCTGTTTCCAATCAATTAAACCCTCAAAAATTTAATAAAATACATTCATACAATTTTTGGAGAGATCCAAGGATATCGTACACTAAAATTGATACTAAAATTTGATGAATTATATCTATGATAATATGCATTTTTATTTAATTTTTTTTTAGTTTACTAAAAAATAAAACCCCACTCACACCCCAACTCCACTGACCAAACAACAAACAACACGGCAATACTAACGAAATATTATGGGCGAGTCCACCACAATCTCCAACGGCGGCGGCACCGATGTAATGAACACAACCAACGGCAGCGGCACAACGACAGCGTTGACCAACGGTGGTGGCACCGCTTCCGCCACAAATGGCGGCAGCAGCAACAAGTCCAAGCTGGCCATGCTCAGGAAATCTGCGCACAAAGCCAAACGTGCGAAATTTGGCATAAAAAAATAATTAATCCGAACCCCGGATTCCAATGCGAACAACCGCCGGTCGGAAAAACCAAAAAATTCCCGATTAAAAAAAGCCTAATCGATGTTTCAAAGAGTTTTGGGGTAGTTGGTCACAAGTATGACCGCCATTAAGACTAATTCCGGAACCCTTAATCCCGGTCTGTGTTCAGAATATTGCCAGCGCACTAAATAACCTTAAATTTTCTAGGGGATTGGAAAAAATTCCCAAATCTCAAATATTTTTTTTAGCTGTTGCCAATGGTAACAATGCCAACGACCCGTTCCGTTTCCAAGGCTCTGGCGTGGATTTTAAGGCATTTTTTAAATATTTGTGCCTTTTTTGTATAATTTTTTTAATCTTATAAACCCAAAATTTTCCAGGCCAAATTCATCGGCGAACGGGACGTGGCCGAGGCGCGCGGTGACGCATTATGTGCAGAAGCGATGCGATTGGCTAAGACAAGCGTCAAGGCCAGCGGGTCGCACAAGCCACGCGTGGTGCTGAACATTTCTTTGGACGGGCTGAAATTGCGCGACGAAAAGTCGGGGGTTCGTGCGCAGGCTACTTTCTTTAAAGGGAGACCCTTTTTGGGTACTTATCATTTGTCCCTACCAGACTTTTTTTTTAAATTTCGCTTTATATAGGGATTGTCAGTTTTACCTAATCTCTTGCGATATTTCAATCCCGGTCCTAAATTCTATAAAAGGTCGTCGAAAAATATCTCACTTTTTCATAAAAATCAACTATAAGGTGCTGCATTTTGCATCGGAAGAGACGAAAGATAGCAGTGAATTCTAATTTCATGTACATCAATTAATTTTTGGCATACATCGACTTATGGAAGAAAAATTTTTCTCCAGCAAAGGGAAGAACATTGGGAAATTTGCCAATTTTCGACCAATACCCCCCCCCCCTTCCCGAAAATTTTTACTGGTTGCGAGCTTGGTCACTCTGGAAAGCCCAAAAGAAATATTGAAATATGGATAGAGATAACGACAGACCCTTTGTTACGCGAAATTTTTCCCAGCCTACCTCCCTGTATGTATTCAGAACTTCTTGGGGATGACACCTAATACTAAAAAAAAATTTCAGGCCGTTCTTTACAATTTTCCTGTCGCTAAAATTTCGTTCATCGCCCGAGACACGACCGATGCACGCGCGTTTGGCTTTATCTTCGGCTCGGCGGACGGCAAATACAAATTCTACGGGGTGAAAACGGCACAGACGGCGGATCACGCGGTGCTCTCAATTCGTGTGAGTCAATATCATTGACAAAATTATGAATCACCGCCGGCGGGGGGCGGGGGAGAGGCTAAAAGCTGGTGTTAGTACATACGTACTGATCACAAATTTAACACTTTTTCAACGAACCTCAGACCTGAACGGACCCTTATTCGAAATTTTTTCCGGTAAATCGGTTTTTTAATTAAAAAAAAAGTAAATTCCGAATAAATATTTGGGTTCTTTATTCAAAATTGGACTGAATTCATGATCAGTGACCATGAAAAGCACAGAGAAATGCTTTTAGTTACCTTTTTTTGTTAAATGATGTACCAACTGCTGGATTAGTACCAAGAAGCGCACTCCATAAACTAATGCCCCATTTGTTGTTGTTGAAGGACATGTTCCATGTTGTTTTCGAGATGAAGAAGAAGCAGTTGGAGGGGGAGAAGAAAAAGCAGGAGGAACAGGAAAACATGCTGGTCAGTAATGAATGAGTTAGGAAGCCGGGGACGGAAACGCCTTTTTGTCGATCTCTGTCCGGGTGGATTGTAACAAAAGTTATGAGCCAAAAATTAGGATGGGGCCCAAACGACGACCCTCAGACGAGAGGCTCTTGTGTGTGCGCTCTTTTTTGAATTTAAATTAGGCGCTAAACTTATAGTTTTTACTACTAAATGCCATACACCTTACACTTACAGAACACTGAACGGGAGGCGAACGGCGATGTCGCCAATGGACGACACGCACCAGTGGGATCGACGCCTGTGGACACGGACAACAACGGCACTGGCGGCGGTGGAGGTGTTGCGGTGGCGGACCTGCTCAATTTGGAGGTGGAGGTGGAGAACATCCAACAGGTGGTGGCCCATCCATTCCCGGATGACCCATTCTGTTGTGCCGTCGCATTTCTGCCACCGCCACCGGCATCGTTGTGCACCAACGGATTTGTTGTCAATGGTGAGTTCGGGGTTGGAGAGCGGAGTAGAGACATGCCATTTTTTAGTGATACTTGTGGTTTTTATTGTACTTTTTTGGCCATGGGGCACATACGAAGAGCACGGGTTTTTTTTTTTCAAATTCGGGCTGCCCTGTTAAAGATTTGGGAAAAATACAGGATAGGACTCGGGAAAAAGTGCCATCCCCTCCATTAAATGTGTATCTTGTAGGAGGCGGCGCCATCATCAACAACGGCACTGCAGCATCAACAACAGCCACGTCATGTTGGCAGGGCGCGTTCCCGCAAGCGATGGACGACCCATTTGGTGACTCATTTGTTGCGCAGCCAATGCAATCATTTGTTTGTGGTGGTACTGGTGCTGCTATTGCTTTTCCGCCATTGCACAACAACAACAATGGCATCGGCAGCACGACTGAGGGGTGCGTGATGGAAGTAGTAGTAATACACAAACAATTACAATAATTACCGTCACCCTTGGTAGCCTCATTGTATCTGGTAGAGCAGTCGCCCCCCTCCCTCTCCCCAAACGAATGTCGAGAAAGCCCCGATATAAATGTATGAACTGCTTAATTTCTCTGTCTGCGCTCACTGTGAAAAGTTTGCAAACAAAGGCTAAAAAATGCCTGGATTTTTTGAAAAGTTTACCGGGTATTTGAACTCGTTTGCCGGTTTTTTGAGTTTTCGCGATACACCCCTTGTAGTGGGTGTTGGGTGTCAGACTTAAAAAAAAAAATTTCTTGCAGGGATCAATTCAAATGGGACGATGCTGGCTCTCGGGTGCGGACATTGGACGAGGCATTCTCTAAGCTTGTCGACATGAACAATCTTATCAAACAGCAGCCGCCTACCGCTTTGCCGTCTTCAAAGAACACCAATCCATTTGTTGTCTGAACACACATCGCATCATACACATGCCCCTTACTCTCTCCCCTCCTTTCCACATTATTGACACAAATTTTAAATGAATGATTCATATAATAAAATGATAAAACATTGGTTACCGAGATTTATTATTAGGTGTATGTTTAATACTATATCAGTGGCCCGCTTGCCGGGACAAACTCCAGCAGGTTCGAGTCGATCATATGTAAAATAAGTTCTTTTTTTAATGTAAAAAAAGTCGGGTCCGCAGATGCTTTTAAAAATAAATAATTTTTCTGTGTAAACAAAAATTAAAAATTGATTCATCCCCAAACCACTTAAAGCACTAATATATTATTTTAAATGAAAATTCATAAAATTATTGCACTTTCCATTAAGCAGTTCAGCTTGTTGATCAATTAATTAGTCCACTTACTAGACCTACGATGAATTAAAAATGGTCAGTAAAATAAATACCAGCGCTGAAATCGATCATAATTGCTATTTTTGGTCAATTAATTATACTGACCACCGATCTCTGGTTTTAAGGCCACAACTTTTTTCACCAATTTGCAGATTATAGATAAAGTGAATGGGGCTGCTGCGAAAGTTTTCCTTTTCCTGTCTCTTTTCATGCCATTAAAGTCACTGACACATTTCATTTTGATTTAAACTTGAACCATAATTAAGATTCTGCTCTTTCTTGGCTTTCTCCCAATACAAATTGCAAATGACCGTACCTGAAAATAGAAAATTCATTTCATTTAACTAAAAACCTCAATTTAAATTTCCATGCCGGCGAGTTGTGCTTATCAATTTATATAAAGCAACGATCGCATACTTAAAAAATAATGTTGTCTATGTACTATAAATCGTGTAACTTCCTAAAATAAAGCCCCGGGGCTTCTATTTTAGGAATTACGGTGATACAATCAGATTCTGGCCAAAATAACACTAAATACAAACACATTTTAATTGAGATGCAACGGAATTATTGTTTTCTCATCAGTATCGATATATGTGACAATATGGCGCTCACTGCTTGCACAACAGAAACAAAAATGAACACAATGTTCCACTAAAATGGAAGATAAAAATATGTTTTTTACAAAAAACAATGATTAAATTCACCCCTCGCCCTTTCTGATCGTCGGGATTTGGAATGATTAAAGTGACAAATTCGGGGATTAACCTTAAAATTGAATAAAATTAAAAGAGAAATAACAATTAATTAGTTTTTTTAAATTACATCACTAAAATGTATATAATTGCTGTGGTTATTAAGTTGATGGATTGAGCATTCTCCGGGTCGGCCTAAAATTGAGAAAATTTGTGAACTTTGTTAACAGCATGGCCTTCCTCTGCCAAATTTTTCAGGGTTTTTAAAAACTCTTCATTTGCCAACGCCATTTTCTATCGGATTGTTTGACCTCCGTCGTTTCACCAAAGTATCGGTGGTCAGGAATGTTTTAGGGGAAGAGATGTTGGGCCGGGAAGAGGCACAAAATTTCATGGATGGTATGGGGGATGTTTTATTCTCTCGAGGGCCTCTCAAAAAAGGAAGGGGGCTTTATTAGAGGGGTGTGGCTCTAACATAATGGCAATCAGTTAATTAAAATTACCCATCGAGATTGTTTAACAATGCCAACACTGCATAAGCCGACCAATGACATGATAATGATGTATAAGCATTGAATTAAAAATGGATGTGTCGGTGAAATCAGTGCCAAAAATGCATAGGCAATTGACATGCCATACTGAAAAAATATTAGACCCATGCTGTTTATTAAAAAAAAAGTTAAGTTTATTGCAAATAATAAGGTATTAAAATTATCCATTACCCTCATATTTTAGACCTTCCTCGACTCACGCCCTAACTTTGGGGCCCCAACCTCCCACAACCTCTAGGGCCAAACCCCGACAAAATAGTCCATCCGGGTTTCGAGATTGACCGGATTCTAGAATTAAAATTTCTATTTAACCAGGATCCCGTCGGCAGTATTTGTTCGAATAAAAACGAGACAGATTCACCGGCCCGGAAAAGGGGACCTTTATAACCTTTATAGATAGGGGGGCTCTATTAGAGGGAGGGCCTTTTAAAATCTCTTCAAAAAGGGGATTTAGACAGGAGATTAATTATAGAGGATTTAATAAAGATTTACGGTTTTACCCTCGACTTTAATTAAATTTCATAAATTTAATCAAAAACGACCTGTGAAATGCATGACAACAGAATCAGTCCCGCCTTTGTGCCAATGAAACGGTCGCATAATTTGCCAACAACAAGCGCAATAATGGAGGAGAAAACAAATGGCAAGGACACAATTAAGCCTGTCCGCTGCGTGTCAAGACCAATTGCCTGCAAAATGTTGAAAATAAATTTAATAATTAATTTAAATAAATAAAAATAAATCATTCCTTTTTTTACCCGATTCGTTTTTATACCTCGATCGTTTTTCTTTCAAAAAATGATTATTTCTTAGATTTTTAAAGAAAAAACATTGATTATTTTGCAGAAATTATATCACCCTCAAGAGGGTAGGGCGGTGGGGTTCAATTAAAGGGAAGGGGTCCTTTGTCGATACCCCCTCGAGAGGGATTCAATTGGAGGGTTTCAATCAGAAGGGGAGGTTCAATTGAAGAGGAGGGGGTTCTATTACGATAAAGCATTTAATAAATTTAAAAATATACAAGAATTTAAAAGTGTACATTATGCAAATATATTGGTGCGTACAGTGCAAACGTATGGGCGCCATGCGCAATGCCAATGCCGACGCCAAAAACGGCAAACACATGCACATTTTTGAGCTTAATGAAAAAGGAATGTCAGATGGATTAAAGCGGTAAAAATTTTTGGCAACCCTTCGGTTTTATTGATTTTAATTACCGTAATCGTTTCTCAAAAAACACAAATTAAAATCATAATTTTTAAGATCTTTTTATTTCGAATTAAGGTTGCTCCCCGAACCAAACATGCCATCCCCGATATTTTTAAACCGGCACCAGACATTCTTTCCCCCGAAGGTTGGGGGGAGCAACCCTGCGTCAAATTTATTACAAATTTTAATCCTTGCCCATTCCCATGCGACTTGTCGGTGTCCGATTTGCCCGACTGAATGCATCGGATCTCGGCAGCAGAAATGTATCTTGAAAAGGCGCATAAATATGAAATGGAAGCAAAAGTTGAGTTTCGGACATTTTTGGGTACAGATCTCAGGATTTTTTTTTCGAAAATTCCAGACTTAACGGAATTTTAATTGTGTCCCCGAGGTACTATTTAGTGGAAACAGCGTTAAACCCGGTAAATACGGGGTAGTTCCTATTTTTTACCATTAACGCGGTTATTGCCGCCGTCTCGGTAATTTACCGTTACCTTGCTTAACCTAATCCCCAATATATAATATATCGGTTTTTTAGGAATTTGTAATTAATGAGACCAAATTATATTTTGCGATTAAGCCTCTACCTGTGCCTTGTGGGCGTTCCCCGATAAAAGCAATAGAAAAGCAAAAATGCCAAAATTGTTGAAATGCCGATGAAGTAATAAACGGACGGCCAACCAAGCGAAGACTCGCATAAAAAGCCGCACAATGGCATTGTGATGATACGGCCAAGCTAAAAATTGAAAAATATAAGCGCTAATTGTAATGTTCTTTTATTCATTTTTTATATTTAATTAATTAAACAACCAATAAAACACCTGAAAATTCAAGGAGAGAAAACATGTGAAAAATGTCATCTCATTCAATGGGCTCCAATTTTTGCTGATTGTATCTTTAATTAAAAAATTAAATGATTTTTAACGGATTAAAGGGGGGACTGTACTAAGGGGAGGGGAGTGAGGTTACTGTATTAAACGGGCGGGGTACTGTATCATGGTGTATTATAAATACAATACCCCCCTCCCCCCTAAAAAACGGAACATGCTAAATAAATTACTGTCAACTTACCCATGGCCACCAGTGCAATTGAAAGGTAAAGACCCTAAATTTAAGAAGCGGGTTAATGATAGCAATCAATTTTCATAACCCAAAATAAATCTTTGTTGCTTCCTAAATATTTTACGGATGGGATCGAATTGGACGATTCAAGCTAACCAACTACAGCAAATCGGAAATTTAAGTTCCTTCCAAAAATGCCGGGGATTTGTGTGGGGAATCGGGGGGAGGCCGGAGTCCGGGCAAAGCAACCCGGCGGCATATTAAATTTAAATACTTAAAATTTAAATTCCCCGCGCCGACTTGAATGCATCGTGCCGCAAAGATGGCCACAAAAATGAACGGTTTGTCGAGGAATTGGGCAGCCAACGGGACAACAACCGTGCCCAAGCCGTTCAGCACACCGTATACAGTGAATGTGCGTCGGAAGCCCATCCAGTTGCACAGGTGCCCAATTGGAATTGTGCCCAACAAAGTGCCAAGGTAAAGTGCCGAGAATAGCCAACCCTCTTCCGCAAATGTGAACAGTGGGCTCGAAACGACAGTTGCTAGCGAGAAAGTGATAGGAATAAAAATTAAATAGTTATGTTGAAATTTGGTCCGAATTTAAATTTTAAGTTTTAGTAAAATAAATAGTAGAGATAGGACTGGATCTCTGGATCCAATCTGGATCCAGGTGAATTCTGGTTAATCCAGGAAATCCAGATTCAGGCCCAGGTTTTTTCAAAATTTCAAGTTTTATTCAAGCCAAATAAAAAAATATTTTTTTTTTCTTGTTTTTTGTTTTTGAATTATTTAAAATGGCATTTTGCTTTTTATATTTTTTTACCATTCAATAAAGTTGTCTCTTTGCGCATACAAATCACTGTCATGTGCAGCACAACAGTGCCGCACATGCCAACCGTCAAACACAACGTACACAGTGCCAACATCACATAGCGCATGCCATGAAAATTTTGTTGCATGTTTCGCACATCGAAGGCACCCATTGATTTGATTGTTCAAATGTCGCGCGGCGTCTGCGGATTTTTATGTGCCGCCAAAATTGGAAAAGTGCCGCACCTGAATCCAGATTTTTGATTGCTAGTAGAGATTGGACCAAACAATTAATTGACTCAAATCAGTATATTAACCATTGATTGATCAATATACCGTTCAATTAATTGGATTTTCCCATTCAATTAATGTTTGATCAATTAATTGGTTGAGTCTAGTCTCTAGTTACTAGTAACCGGTAAAACTTAAATAAAACAGTGATTCGGTCCGCAAAAACCTCATTAGTCTCGACATAGATTTTTGACTCAAGTCTGTGTATTATTGTTGCCGGCAAATAAGTGTCAAAAAAGTTAAACGGTGTACCGACGAATAATTTAAAATGTACCGCAAAATTAAATTTTAACAAATATTTAAAATATAAAATTTGTGATAAACTTCATTTACCTAAATACACGTTCCTTATCAGCAGTGCCGCCAGCATATTATGATGATTCTTGCTGCCAAGCAGAAAATATAAAATGATTTCAGCCAAAAAAAATTTGTGGTCACTTATCGCCCCCGGGGTTTCCCTAATTTTATTGCTTTTTGAAAAGTTAATTTTCTGCTGATGCAATGTTTTATTGTGGGGAAGGCCAAAATTTGTCATCTCACCATCATAAAGCTTGTTTCGGGATGCATTTCGTTGATTGATAATGAAATAATGATCACACACTGGAATTTTTGTGCTTTTGCATTTATGCAATAAAAAACTCTCATTTTTTGAAAAATTAAATGAAAGAAATATATCGTATTTCCCCACAATCATTTAAAATTGAAGTACCGACAAAAAAAAGTTTACACAATTTTAAAATAAATCAGCATCTACCTATGGCTTATTTTTCGAAATGTGTAATTTTTATTTGTTTATAAAATTTTAGGGAGTTTTACAAGAATTGGAAGTATTTAGATGTTTTTTTTAATTACATAAAAAAGTGTCGAAAATCGCCTATCAATCATTTTTTGAAAAATCTGTATTTCCTCTAATAGAGCCCCCATCAGTATGCTCGGTTCAGTTTATTTTGTAGTCGCGGTGAAGTGCATTGTCCTTCATATGATCCAAAAAAATATTTAAATACATTTTAAAATCAATCCATCAAATTTTTTGACGGTTTGCAAGCCGGCGTTCCATGTGCACTGATGAAATTGTGTCACAAATTGTGATCGGCGGTTGTGTGTGTTGAATTTCTGCTCTCTCGATGAATCATGCACCGTGTCCGATGATCAGCCATTGCCGCGCAATTGGTCCTATTCGTCAATGGCGTTCACATTCATCACATTGATCACTTCCAGCAGCAGCATTAATGTGTCACATCCAATCACTTTCGCCATTTTGGGGTTGGTTCAAAATCCCGCACTACTTTTTTTTGTTGAAAAATTCCGACTTATCCGGAATTTTCAATAGTTTTTTGAAAAAAGGGGGTTAAAACGCCTTCCGGCTTTAAAAAGTGCACCCCATAAAATTAAACCAAAATCATTATATTTTGAAAAGTGAGGGGAAAAAAGTAAGGATTATGATTTTGCTGATTGAAAAAAATCCGGATAATTCGGATTCGGACCCTTTTGAGATCCAAACCGGATTACGGACTTTCATTTTTCGGCGCTGCTTCCCAAATATGTGAGTTAGAGCTTGGTATTATTCGAATGTCCTAACAGATCAAGCTGTGGCGGGATCGAGCGACGTCGGGGATGGCATGTTTAGGGGTGATCGGGGAGAGACCAACAAAAATGTCGGGAACTATTCTACATTTAAAGTACAAATAAATTTTGTGAAATAGGTAAGAACATTGTAATTGAGACTGAAAGACAATTGTTCCTTTGATTGGGGGCGGTCCTTGTCCCACCCCATCCCCTTTATAATGTGTTCCCATCCCTACCACCTCTCACTCATTGTCGGATCCGGATCCCGACCCCTTCCCTTCCTCGCTACGAATCGGGGCAGGCGTCTGCCTAATCCATTGTTTAACCCATGGAATAAAGGTATGACTGTTGGATACCAATTGGGGATGGTATACATTGGGTTACGGTACACCCCTAATAATCATGGAGGTCCCGCCACGGGGAAGGGAAATAATGATGATTGTTGCTATGTATTATTATGTTTTATAAAGTATATTAAATGGAATAATTGAGTATAATAAATTGAATTAAAAAAATTTTTAAAATAATAGAGAATGGAATTAAATAGCACAAATAAAGGATAAATAAATGGGATTATTAGAAGCATTAATAATAAATCGAATATTAAAATGATTAAATAGGATTGTAATATAGTGATAACCCAAATATTAATGAGATTGAATTAGACCCAGAAAAACAACAAGTGATTGAAAAAAGAAATGTCCAATCAAATCGGCAAAAGTCCGAAATAAAATCGTTGAACGGACTCAATCACACGACTGAGACGGAAGGAGCCATTGGCTAAAGTGAAGAAAATGACCCCCGAAGGCCAAATTGTTCAAAAAGCCGAGTCCAAAAGACTCACAACAAAGCTTGAAGGAGGAGGTGGAGCGATTAAAAAAGGAATTAGCCTCAGTAAATAAGGAAAAGCCACGAAAAAGGAAGTTTTTGGAGAAATGTGGGGAAAAAGTTGAAGCAAAAGCCAAGAAAGACACTGAAGCAAATGCCAAGAAAGACGCTGAAGCTAAGGCCATGGAGAAAGAAACGGAAGAGGACGAAATAGTAGAAGTGGAAAAGGAGAAAGAACAGCAAAAATTTTGTCGAAACGATGACGAGATTTCCCTAAATCTCGAATTGGAAGAGGAGGAAAAAATTTTCTTCTCGACCCCAAAAGGAGCTGAGAATGAAAAAGATGCTTTCTGGCAGTCATGCATGAACAAGGCAAAAAGTTTGGGAGAAATGGAGAAAAAAGCAAGAAGGGAAACAAATCCGGCACGTCTTGCCTTTGCCGAAGTTCGATCGGCCGAATTAAGCATACTGGAAAAAAGAAATGAGGAAATACCCCCGGAAGGAAAGAAGTTGGGGCAGAATACGGAAGAAACGGAAGAGGAAGAAAGGAACCGAAAAAAATTCCGTGCGCATACCCCAGTAACATCGAGAAACGAAGAAATGAGAAAAGAATTGGCAATGGCAAAGGCAGAAGGGGATGAAAAATTTGTCAATGCGCAATGGGAAAATGTGAAAAAAGGGAATTTATTTGGAAAAGAAGATGAAAAGGCTAAACAATTGAAAGAAATGGTCAGCATGCTTTTGGAAATAAGGCAGCATGCACTCCAAATCGATGATGATGTGCAAAAAATAATGCGCAAAATTGTGGCCATTGAAAAGGATGAAAAAGGCCACGAAAGAGGGCAGTTGGAGCCACCGTTCTGGCAGCACGACAACCGCCTGCAGCACTTCGGTCGCGGATGTGCACGCTCGACGCGCAATTGGCGACCAAGAGGCCGAGGATGGCGTTCGCCGCGCTATGGAGGCAATTTCGCGCAATCGAATGGACGCGGCCAATGGGGAGGACAACAGAGCGTTCAAGGCCAATGGGGAGGACAACAGGGCAATGGGGAGGAACCAGGGACATCGACATCGTATTCTAAGATGGCTGGATGGCGTTGAATTGTTTAGAAAATATTGCATTAGGCTTTTTATAAAAAAATAAAAAAAAAAAAAATAAATAAATAAAATAAAATATATTTTAAAAAAATAAAAAACACAAAAAATGCAATATTTTTCATTTAAAAAATTGATCGGACAATACATTGGGGTTCATGTTGTGACCGGGGACGGTCAATTTGGGGGTGGTTGATGAAAGACAATTGTTCCTTTGATTGGGGGCGGTCCTTGTCCCACCCCATCCCCTTTATAATGTGTTCCCATCCCTACCACCTCTCACTCATTGTCGGATCCGGATCCCGACCCCTTCCCTTCCTCGCTACGAATCGGGGCAGGCGTCTGCCTAATCCATTGTTTAACCCATGGAATAAAGGTATGACTGTTGGATACCAATTGGGGATGGTATACATTGGGTTACGGTACACCCCTAATAATCAAGACCATCCATCCCGCTTCAAAGACGGGGGGGGGGAATGACCCCACAAAGCACAAAGAAATGGAAATGAATGAATGTGTGTGCGTCGGGGAATGAATGAGAATGACTCATCCCATCCATCATCAAACAGCAATTTGCCCATCCGTTTCATCCGTTCTTCACCTCCGATATATGTAGAAATATAAATGTTTTTATGTATTATGTGTTATTTTTGTGTGGTGGCTCGAGACGAACACCGAGAAGCGAGGGGTGAGCTGCTGGACAGCCCCCCCCCCTTGAGACCTAAACAATTTTTTTAATTTTCTATAAAAAGGTCGGACAGCCCCAATTTCTTTCCATTCATTACATTCCATTAAGTTTTTTGTACATAATTTTTTTCTTAGTCAATCAAAAGCTCATCATGTTTAGAAGCAATGATGAAGCAGAAGCTAAGCAGTAAACCTATTCAAAACTACGATATAAAATAAAATTCATGAAAAAAAACTTGGGTTTTCGCATTTGGAAATTTATATCTCTTTGAAAACTTATTTAATTACTTAACTTCTGCTTAATCATTGCTTGTCAACATGATGATTTTTCAAATGATACCAAAGTTGTAGAATTTGGTTGACTAAGAAAAAAGTTATGTACCAAAAAGTTGGGCTGGCACCCAAAAAAACCGACTCTCGAGACGGACACCGAGTGAGCTGCTGGACAGCCCACCCCCCCCCCCCTCGAGACCTAAACAAATTTTTTTTAATTGCTATAAAAAGGTCGATTTCCATTCATTCCATTCCATTTTCACATTGATCGCGGCGGCGGTGGGCTGCGGCGATGGTGACTCAATTTTTATGACCGATTTGTTGTTTTGGTTGTGCTGCTGGTCAACGACGAGTCATCATCCATCTCCTCCTCCACTTATAGTAATGTTGGCTACCGAACAGTCAATGACGCCGTAGGGTCAGCAGGGACTGGTAATGTTTAGGGTTATACCCTGACCCGGAAGTTCCGGCCATTTTTGGGACTACGCCCAGACTCCCAAATGAATCCCTAAATTTTTGTAAGAATTTAAACAAATAAACATTATTTAAAAGTTGTTGCCGGACTTCCGGTAAATTTGGACGGAGCGGACAGGTAAATAAATGAATGAATGTATGGCACGGCATGCAATGGACCAGACATATTTGTTGGCATTGATATGGGGGATAATTAAAAATTGTATACATCCACTTTCTCAAAAATTCTTATCCGAATAATCACGGACATCCTGCGCGGGACCTGATTTTGGCATCGTCCGACCGATTTCACAAAAATTCTTATCCGCATTCCTACAATCCGCGCATATATTCGGTTTGTCCGTATCCACTATCAACCCTGGTGGGAATTCGGCATTTTTAATTCAATTAAAATTAATTTTCTATGTTTATGCTTGTATCTTTAATTCGAGGGTTGGTCCTGACCCTGATGTCCAGACTCCAAATGCCTGTAATCTCTTTCCCGATATGCCTGATGCCCACGGCATATGCCATCCTTGACGATCTCTGATCCTTTCGGTGCCGTAATTTTTTGTTTTTCTTCATTTCAATCGCAGAAAATTATTTATCCATCAGCACAGCCAGCAAACAAACTCCCGGCTTAATCCTTTCGGATGGCATTTATAAGCTTCATGTTTCTCCCCAATGGCTCTGGATGGGTGATAAAAGCCCCTCTTTCCCCCATTTTCTGTCCATGACTCAACGAAATGAAATGAGTCACTCGCAGTTTTCATTGCCTATTGCATTTCCCCCGCGGGCACATTATTATTATTGGTTTATTATTCATTCATTCATTCACACTTTCTTGTGAATAATGGGAAATCACATGCACTGTTGCTGCCCTCAATTACTTTCGAAAATTCATTTTCTCACTGTTTTTTAAATTTTCTTTTAATGAGAAAAATGTTCGGTAGGTTTTAAAATATTGAAATAAAAAGTTCAATAGCATTTTAAACTATAATTGAGTTATTTTTTAAAATAAATTTCAATATTTTAACTTAACCCAATACAAATAAAATATATTTTTAAATAAATTTCAATATTTTAACTTAACCCAATACAAATAAAATATATTTTTAAATAAATTTCAATATTTTAACTTAACCCATACAAATAAAATATATTTTTAAATAAATTTCAATATTTTAACTTAACCCAATACAAATAAAATATAATATTTTCCCTGATTTTAATTTAATCATTTATTAAAAAGTGTCAAAAATTAATCTTTCAAAGGCTAGATTTTTTTTTGCTATTAACTTCATGGCACAGAATAATTCGCGTTATAAAACTCGAAAGTTAAAGCGTAAAAAATTCGCTTATGGCGCTGGACTAATGTCGCGCAACGACGCTAACAACTTTGAATTAAAATGCCATTTCGGACTATTCGTAAAGCCAGTCAAATGGCGGCGCCAAATGTCGCGCAACGACGCTGATAAACCCAAATTCAAAAGTGCCATTTATGGGGACTCAATGACTCAACAAACACATGAGCAGCATCAGAGATTATAAAGCACTTGCTTACAATACCATAACCACAGATGCCGCCCATTTGAAAATGACTCATTCATTGCATTTGTTTTTGCCCTTTTGCCCACTTTTTGTGCCCTCCGGCGCCGCTGTCCGCCGTTGACTGGTGGTGGTAATGTGAATGCAATCATCATCTTATATAATTGTACGATTCCACACGCATTTTCATTCATTCATCATCACTTCCCCCGTCCCCCCTCCGGCGCCCAATACATCCGCCGTCCGCTATATGTTTGTTGTAGAGCAAATAACAGCAAAAATAATGGTGCTGGCTGCTCGTTCCTCCTGCCATGTTCTCCTCTCCCTTTTATTTTATTCACACCCGTCCTCCTCCCCCTAGGGGACAAAAACTGCGAAGGGTGGGCATGGGAGGGACGTCTACGAGAATGGACTTTTTCTCTCTTACCCCATAACCGCCTCGCGCCAGTGGGATAGGGTGACTCTCGGCACACACACACACATTTTATAGGACAATGGCATGACGCATCATTACTTTCGACTGGTGCTAGTGCCGGTTGAAAATTATGCTTTCCCATGGAGGAATTAAATCATTCAGTTTGGCATGGCCAGTTCGACGAAGTTTTTGGTGTGTTACTTTTTTCAAAGTCAACCAAAATTTACAGCTTGATTTTATCCAGAAGCCTAATACCGTAATTCCTAAATAAAGCCCCGGGGACTCTGTTTTTCAACCCTCCTCAAAGGCGAGGGGGCTTTATTTCAGGGGGCTCTACTGCAGAGGAGGCTCTATTTTCCAAATTTGTCTATTTCATTTGCTAACTTTTTTGCAACTTGCTTAATCGCTTAACTTTTGCTTATTCTTAGCTTCTCAGACATTTTTCAATATAAAAAATCCAATTTAATTGACTTTAAAAAAGTTATTTGTTGGACCAGTGCCAAAAGCACACCCCCCAAAACAAGAACCATGCCGGCCTCAACGTTTTCGCCCTGTTTTTTGGCAATATTTTATTTGTCAACCAAATTCTACAGAATCGGTCGAAGGCTCAAGATGGTTTGAAGCCATCTTTTCTTAAATCTGCCACCGATACCCGCTCGCTTGAGTCCCAGTGTCCCGAGCAAGAACATGGGACATAATTTTTTTTGGTCAACCAAATGTTATAAATTTGATGTTGATCGAAAGCTCGAGATTTTTATAAATCCTGGTACCGTGCAACCCTTAACATTTTTTGCTTTTTCAGCTTCTACTTATTTAAAAATCATTTTTTTCGTTGATTGTTATCAAAAAATATGGACAAAAAGCCAAAACCTCTGTTGTCCAACTGTCTCACTTTAGTGATTAATTGTCCGGTCCCCAGTTGGGCCACTGCCTCTGTGTCAAATTTTCTGAGCACCACTTTCTGTCCGTCCCGTATAAGGCCTCAAATATTCCCCTGATGTCACCCCATTCCCAGTTGTGCCGCGGCACAACTGAGGCACACATTTTGTGTGTGTCTGCCCGGGCCTTCCGCCCCCGTCCAAATCGATGTGCGCCCCTCCCTATCCTCCCCTATGTCACATGTCTCGTCCATCCCCACAAGGGCTGGGGACAGAGAGTGGGTGCCAGTCCCGCCCATTTTGCGTCGTCTCCAAAGTGTCCGGTGCCATTCCCAATCCTTTCCAGCACTTTTAAATACATTTTAAGCATCACATCTTTCCCCATTTCCATTTATTTGCCACTCTTGATACGGTGCATTTTTTTTTTTTTTGCAATTATAATCTAGGACTGAGTGCATGGGGATTTGAATCCCAGACAAATTTAGAAAGTCCGTAAGAAGCAAGAGAAGATGGGCGGTGGGGGGGGGGGGAATAAAAAGGCGGACTAATACGCGAAGACAGTCAAAATGCGAAAAGTTCAGGGTTTGGGTTCAATTTTTTGGACATACAATCTTTTATCTAATAGAAGATCCCCCCTGCCCTATTTGAACCCCATCTCACACCCTTCTAGGATTTAGGAACTCCCATTCTAACGCTCCACTTTAAAAGACCACCCTCAAGCGGATTTAAATTGAATCCCCTCACCGGCACGGTAGAGAATATTTTGTATCATAATGCCATTTTTCCTAGATATTTAGCCAAATGTTCCAAATACAACGAGTCGTAATGCAATCGCCGGAAGCGACGACATTGACAAGCACAGCAACATTATCAACGACTTCATCAGCGACGGCACCGCGTCGCGTACGCCCCACATCGCTTGCGGTGCCACCGCTTCAGCAGCAGCGTGGGACGCGTAGGCGTGCCACCGCGGACGACCCGCAACAGAGCGTTGCGGAAATGCGCTCCGGGGCGGCTAGCAGAAGTGGCGCAGCAGCAGCGCTGCTGGAGGACAACAGCGGCGGCAATGGCGACACGCCATGCCGCCGGGCACGCCTCTGCTTGGACCTGTGTTCACCAGCGACCGTTACTGTACATGGTGGCGAGACAGCGGCGATGAAGGATTACGGTAGGCGTTTGAAAGGATGGAAAAGAACAAAATGAATAAATATACTAATTTCTTTAATAGAGCCCCCCCCCCCTAAATTTAAACCCCATCCTGGATGAAGTGTTGAAAAATAGAACCCAATGTAACCTCTATAAGAGAAGTACGGTAATCACCGACTTACAAAAGGCGTGTGAAATTATTTTGGAGGCATAAATGCAACAGAATATGCAGAGAAATTCATTGAGTTTGTATGCATATGTGAGAAAATGTCCTTTTGTGACTTTTTAAAATATGAATTAAAGGCCCAAGAGCAACGACTTTGTCCAATAGAAACCCCGGGGCTTCTATTCAATACACCCTGTTGGAGGGGGCCGCGCGAAGCCATCGAACCCTTTAAATGGGGTGGTTTTTTTCGAAATTCAATTTTTGAAGTTAGGTCTCAAAATGCCAACCCCAGTTTTCCTAATGCCCGTTTCATATTATTCACTAAGGCTCAGCAGCAAAATGGATATGAATCATCATCCCCCCCCCCTATCCTTTCTTTCTTTCTCTGGTCGTCGTCGTTGCGTCCATTTCTGCCTTCGCCCCCATACGCCACCCACCACTTGCCGATTTATTTCCCCCTCCCCCCCCCCCTCCCCCCTCCCATTTTCCAACGTTTCTGCCGCCCCTGCAATTTATTTTTGAACAAAAACATTCGCATTTTATTCATCTCAATGTGTATGTATGTAAGTAGTAAGTGTTATACACATAAATTGTTGCATGTAATAATCAGTCATCCCCCCTCCTCCAAAAGCATTTTTAAATTTTGAATTCAAAACTTAATGCTTTTTGAAAATTTGGTTCGAAAATGCTTGATCAATGATCATTCTCTTTCCCAATCTCCGATCGATTAGTCAGTCGCCCCATGACCGGGTCAAGTTCGGGCGTGTGTGTGTGTGTGTGCTCTCGAAAAGGGTACATCGAGGTTATACGCCCCCTCACAATTTTCTCTCGTTTTTTTTTGCCTATAACCTTGAACTATTGTTACGAAAGCCGCTAAATTTGTTTTTTTAGCATTACCCGTTTAAAAATTTCCGTGCCTGACAGTCCCCAAAATTTATGTGACGCTAAAAAACCAGAAAAAATGTTTTTAGGGTGGCCATTTTCCATTTTCAAAAATTTTAACGCTTGTCCCCCAAATTGTCGTAGCACAAATTATTTTGTGCCCACCAATCGGACCATATTTATGCATTTATATTTAGTCTTTCACTCCTTCCAACAGTACATAAATATTATATACATACATATTAAATATAATTAATTTATTAATGCTTGTGTTTATCACTTTCATTTTCATCATTCATCACTCTCATCAATCGCTACTCCTCCTTCACTCATCTTGTTTTCCATTCCACATTTTGTTGTGATGATGATGGGGAACTGCTGCTGCTGCTGCTGATTCAGCTGTTCATCCCCGCCGGCGGGCGGCGGCTGGCAATAAAAATATTGTACAAAATTATTGTTTGTGCATGGACGACGGGATTGGATCATCTGATGCATGATTTAATTTCTATTGTATGTGACGAAAGTAATTTGTACACACCGCCCGGTCTTCTATTTTTCAATGCCCTTCGAGGGAGGGGGGGGGTCTATTAGAGGGTGCGTGATTTGATTTTTGTGTGTGACGAATGTAATTTGAACATGACGAATGTAATTTGTACATATCATTATCTGAGGAAGGGACATTAGGTTTGCTTTCCGACGCCCCACATGTCATCACCAAACTTTTTGGAGGTACGGCATGCCATCCCCGTCGTTTTTGGGTCTCTTTTTCGACCCGATCCACGAAAAGTCATTCCCGACTTGTTGTTGTTTTCAATCAGGTTCCCGACAATTATCCCAGACTTTTTTTAGGTGCCTCTCTTCTCCGACCCAATTTTTGCTCCCACCGACAAGTTCCTGACTTTTATTTTCGGCATCCCCATGGATGAAATCGGATGGCAAAAAGGAAGGTCCGGAATCCCGGACTCTCATAAAGGTCCTCCGGAATTCGGACTCAAAAAGGTCTGGAATCCGGTTGCATTTTCATCCCCGGCAGGGATGGACACATTTTTGATCGTCATCCTTTAAAGTACATAAGTACATACATACATCAACCAGAAACAGCGGCAGCAGCAGATCAGGTTCCAACAATAGCAGTCCGTCCTACTAATCAATTTTTCTGTGCAAATATTGCTTCGATCGCATTATTTTCCTGCGCGTCATTTTGGCTTAATTATTATTAAATAAATCCTAGGCCATGTTTTTTTTGCAAAGTGCATATTTCGACGATTTAAACGCGCTGCTTTTCATTATTGCTTAGCGATTTGTTGTTTTGTTCAAAAAACTGGTGCCGAGGGCGAATAATTTGAGCATTCTATCTTTTTGTGCATTAGCATGGTCAAATTAAATTCAGGATGTATTCAAAATAGAATCCCCCCCCCCCCTTCATTAGATACACCCTCGAGGGAGTATTGAAAAAATTAAGCCATATGCCTTTTTTGCATTGCCCATTATTATCCTTAACTTTGTTATACTTTCTTTATTTCGTTAAAAGCAAAACCCCATCCCTTAATCGCATTTCCATCTTATCTCCTTCCCAAATTGTATCTCTGCATTCGGACGAATGGCATTCATTTCTGTTCAAATCTGGCCACAAGCCTTGCGGCGGGCTTCGCCTCATCGGCCCCTTACTTCACCCTCCCCCCTCCCTCTCCCGCCCTCTCCTATCCGTTGAAGCGGATTTGTATAATCTCCTCTCATCCAATTCACAAATTGGACCTCTCTCTCTCTCTCTCTCCCTCACACACACACACTCTCTCTTTCTCATCATTCATTCAAAATTGTCACATTTACCGATCACAGGGCGGCACGCACGGGGATTTGTCCTTCCATTTTTGGTGCGTGATATCCATCCACGCATCCATTCCAACCATTAGTGGCCCCGCCCGAACTGTTCCGTCATCATGCTGTGTTACCCATTTGGAATCCACTCCTCTTCACTGTGTGCAGAAAGGAGGGTCATGTAGGTTAGGTGTACCTAACAAATTTGGTTGTCATGCCAGCATTTTTTCTTCCGGAAAAAATGTCATCGGCACTAAGCGAGTGAATTGTGCAAATAATGAAAGATGGATGCGCTGGGATGGCACAGGAGGGGGGCAGGCAGGCACACCTTTAGTGCTAGGAACAAGGAAGACTCCATGGTAAAATGGGAGGTTACCAAAATTTAGTTTTCGAAAACCCTCCAAAAATGCCGTCGAATTTTGGTTCCAATCGAAGCTTTGGATTAGCTAGGAATGATTCACGCCTCAAACAAACAGCTATGGCCATGAAAAAGCTTTAAAATTGGCCATTGGAATTGATTTAAAAAAACTTCTTCTTTCCCCTCCCTTGGACCCCTCTTCTTCTAAAATAGTGCCCCCGGGGGGTCTATTTTCGAAATACGGTAATAATTTTTGAAAATCTCTAATATCTCTGTCAGTCATCATTGCATTTTGTGTATTGATTTTAGTCTTGAGGAGAGTCAATTGGGCGGCGGGAGCGACAAATTTTTGGGGGATGGGGGCGAAATTGCCACCACTGCGCCACTCTGCCGCCCCCGATTCAATCAATTCAGTTCGATTTTTTTTCATTTGATGTACGTCAATCACGAAAAAGAACAGTGTCTCTTTCAACAAGCAGTTATATTTTAGAATTCATTGAAATTGAAATATTCGGGTTAATCCCCGTCCTGGGCCCGTACCATAAAGGCCGGGTAGGGGTTAAATAACCCCCGGGTAGGGGTTAAACAACCCTTACCCGGTACCACAAATGGCAACCCCGGGTAAAGGGTTGAATGACCGGGTTATTTAACCCTCTACCCGAGGGTTAATTTTTGACCGGTACCACAAATGAGCTACCCGGGGTTATTTACCCCCTACCCGCGGGTTAAAAAGCAACCCTGGTCCATAGCAGGGTTGCAAAAGTTACCCTAGGTCTTTAAAAATTTATAACTCGAGATTGGGTTTAAAGAAAAATCTGAAACTTTGTATTTATATTTAATAAGGACTTTTTGATCAAAGATATTTTTTTCAGAATTTTTCATTCACTATTTTTTTATTTAAAAAAATATTTTTCAAAAGTGGTCATTTTCTCAGTTTGCACGAAAAAATCATAGGTAGAAAAAAATCTACCAAAACTTTTAAACTCTATAAATAAATCCTATTCAAAATACATATGTATTATAGAGAAGAAAATTCTCTGCCTAACAGTATTTGATGTATAAATTTTTGAGGTCGTATTAATGAAAAATTTTTTTTAGTTAAGAAAGACAAAATTGAAAAAATCTCTTCCATATTCCAGTAAATATATGAAAAAATCAATTTTTAATATTCGAAAAATTATTTATGAGTCAATTAATTCATTTTAAATCAATTATTTGTCTGCTGGTACCATAAAGTGAGGGTAACGGGTTGATTATCCCCCTACCCAGGGTTAAAAAGAGGGGATTCCTACCCGCACTTTATTGTATCGTTTTACT
>JAKKIK010000538.1:0-28811 GCA_024500135.1 Heterodera carotae | reverse complement strand
ATTTGGTGCCCTTTTTCATGCCCTTTTTGGAGTTTTTTCGTGCCCTTTAGGGCGCCCTTTTCGCTACTTTTTGGTGCCCTTTTTTGACAGCCCTAGTTATTAATATCTTTTAAGGCCTTTTGACTCATTGTTATTGTTTGCCGAAAACCCTTAAACCCGGTACAAATTGTCGAAACAAGTGATCAGACAATATGACACAGTTGCACAAGAATGAAATGTCAAGTGTTCGGACAATAAGACACAATTAAATCAATACAATATGTACAATGAATGATAGATAGATGTCATCGCTTGTAATCACAAAACAGCGAGGTGGTGTCTGTCCGATCTATGCTTTCTTGGATGTAGTTCCAGCGTCCGGAGTCGGTTTTGCGGATGTGGTCCCCTCGACAGATGCGGTCGGTTCAGCCGGCGCCTTTGCGGATGTGGTCCCCTCGACAGATGTCGTCGGTGCAGCCGCCGCCGGCATGGCGTACTCCGGCTTCACCTTCTCCACATACATGGAGTCGGTTGCCGTTCCCGCGTCCGCTGGCGGTGGTCCGGTCGATGACTTCTTTGCTGCAGTTGCCGCGTCCGCTGGCGGTGGTCCGGTCGAATGACACAGAGGGCATGGGCATGCCATGTGATTCTCGGCGAAGATGTTCGGGTCGAGGCCGCCCAGCGTTGCGCTGCCTGAACACAAAAATAAGTTCGAATATCCCGACTATGCAATAAATTTTTAATGCTTAAAATTAATTTTCTATTTAAGATCAACAACATAATAAGTTAATCAGTGTTACATTTTTTGCGATCACCTTTTTTGTCTCCCGCTGCTACTGGTGCGCCTTTTTCCTCTTTCTTTCCGTCCACGTCCTTCTTGCCTTCCTTTGTTGCCTTTCCTGTAAGAAAAATGCAAATCTCATTTGGTTGAATTTGAAAAAAATTCCATGTTCCTCCAGTAAAGTCACCTTTCGCAGCAGGAACAGCCTTCTTTGCCTTGTCGTCCTTCTTAGCGCCTGGTGGAGCCGCTTTCGTTTGCTAAAAAAACAAAAAAAAAATTGGTTTTTTTTTTCAAAATTTACTTTTTCTTGCCGCCACCGCAGCATTGGGAGAGAAGAACAAGCACAGCGCTGACGACGATGACGAGCATCAGTTGCAGCGGGAACAGGGCGAAATGGAACATTGTTGAATGCTGGCTGACGGACGAACACAAAAATGAAGGGAATGATATATTTTGCTTGGCCTTTTATACACTTTTTTTTTGAAATTTTTTTGTTTTTGGCTAAAATAAAGAGTATATAAAAGAGTAATTTGACCAAAAAAAAATTGGTGTATATAGATAAGCCATTCCAACGCAAGTCCCCCAATCGGGGTCGGGTCGTTTCGGCGCCCACGATTCGGCACTGGGGTCGTTTCGGCGCTGGGGTCATTCTTTCACAATATTTTCAGTATTCCGAATATCGATAAAAAATCTATATTCACTGGCGCGCTGTCAATTGGTCCCCGTGTCGATGGTCCCCGCGTCGATTGTTCCCCGTGTCAATGGTCCCCGCGTCGATTGGTCCCCGTGTCGATGGTCCCCGTGTCGATGGTCCCCGTGTCGATGGTCCCCGTGTCGATGGTCCCCGCGTCGATTGGTCCCCGCGTCGATTGGTCCCCGCGTCGATTGGTCCCCGTGTCGATTGGTCCCCGCGTCGATTGGTCCCCGTGTCGATGGTCCCCGCGTCGATTGGTCCCCGTGTCGATTGGTCCCCGCGTCGATTGGTCCCCGTGTCGATGGTTCCCGCGTCGATTGGTCCCCGTGTCGATTCGTCCCCAAAGCCAAAAACGTCGATTCGTCCCCAATTTTTAAAAATAGCTTTTAAATCATTAAAAATCATCCTCTTGCCTTCACAATAGAGTAAAAAGCAATAGGTATATATTTTTTTCTCATAAGGCACATACAAATTTATAATATTTCCAATTTGGTCTAAATTTACGCAAATAACATCAAAAAAAAAATCACGAAAATCAAATAGAATCGTTATGATTTTGATCCAAATCCTTCAAGTGCGCAGCGTATCCCTTGCCTTGGAGTCCAAGATGTGCCAGCAAATCGAGTATGTCTGCGCATATGATGCCTCCGACAGGATCCGCATGACCATCGCATCCTGGATATTGTTCTGCTTATGTCGTTGTGCTTAAAATGACGAGCAGATCTACCGCGTCCACCTGTTCAACGAATAGAAATGACAAACCATCGACGGACGGATGGACAAATTCCGCGATCACCGCCCCCCCCCCCCGCCCCCTCCGCCCTCAACGCCCGCCCTACGGCGAAGACCACCGCCCCCGGCCCATATCATTTATCCCCTTTTCCCACGGAGTGTGCATTCATTCATTTTGAAAAAATATCAAATTCCGTTTCAGTGTCAGGGTTGTTCCGGGTCGAGAAAAATATCGGGTCGGGTTTCGGGTTGGCCGAAAAAGGTTCGGGTCGGGTTTCGGATCGCCAAAAAACCGGGTTTCGGGTCACGGAACAACCCTGGTCAGTGTCGCCAATCACTGACAAAGCAACAAAATATTAATATAAATAATGTCTTTATTTTTAATATAATATTTCTGTCATAAATCCCAGCAGAGCTCATTTCTAATTTTGGCATGGACATTTCCCACCGATAAAACGAAAAAATTGGGACATTATTATTAAATGTAAAACAAAAGTACCTAATAATTCACATGCTATTTTCAATCACTTTCATTATGCAAATCAATTGATATGTTCGTATTGTTCCATTCATTATATTTATTTATTTATCAAAAAAATGTCAAATTCACTCATTCAATTTGATGAAATTGTTTCGATCGAATTGCATCTGTAAATGAATGAGAGGGAAAGAATAAAAGTGGAAATAATTAGAAGACTCGTTGACCCTTTAAAGCATGGGTCGGATATGAAAATTTTCAAAATCAGAAAATCCAGTCCAAAAAATCAGATTTTGGGGTAAAATCAGAACATTACCTAAAATGGTTGGCAGCAATAGTATATCAATTTATTCAAGTAAATGAGTATCAAATGCCATATTTTAGATTGCATATGATAATTTTGAGCAATTTCTCATTTTTGAAGGCAAAAATTGAAAGTTTTTTGAAGCCAAAAAATGGAATTTTCTTTGGGCTCACAAAAATAAGACACAAAATAAGATCAAAAAGCAGAAACACGTTAAGAGGAATTGATCCGGGGGGAAAATTTTTTTGAATATTTAAGTGAATCTTGTTAAGATTTTGCGTATAAATCGCTTCAAATTTCCGAAATTATCATTCAGAATCGGAGCCTTGAAATCCCAAAAATAAGAACAATAGGCTGAAATCAGAACAAATCTGAAAAATCAGAACATATCCGACCCCTGCTTTAAAGCACAAAATTATCTTTTAAAGAATGGGATATAATTGCAAATGCCAAAATACCCAAAAAAGAGAGGCCGTCGAGGGCGACAAAAGTGATCGGAGGGCGAAAGATGATCAAAGTGGACAGAGTGTAAAAGGTGATCAAACAAAAGGGGAGCAATGCAATTGGAATGAATTTGTGAAGAAAAGAGTCTGACAGTTTTGACGAAATTCGAAAAAGGGCAATGAAAGAGATCAGAGACAGCGACAAATTTGTGGCCAAAAATGGGTCGGAGAGAGCGCAAATTTGGCCATATTTGGCCAAATTCCATGCGTAAGTGAAAGTGTGGGGCAATTGAAAAATAATTACGGGAAAAATCAACAAAAGCGAGGCAGCTGAGAAAGCGAAAGCATTGCCATTGAAGATGAAGCGCCGGTGAAGAGCCTATGGCAAAAAATGATTATAAAATAAAATTGGTGGATGAAAAGTGATCAAAGGACCGGAAATAAATAAATCACTTACGGAAATATGCAGACAAACGCAAAACAGCGCCAAAGGGAAACTGTTGTTGGTGGATATTGTGGATAAAGCTAACAAAGAGAGCAAAGCGACGCGCAAAGGGACAGACGGAGAAAAAAGCGAAGGAAAAGCCAAAATCAAAGGGCAGACAGTGAGAAGAAGCAAATGGAGGAACAAAAAGGAGGCGACATTGACGACAAGCAGCAACAGAACGGCATCAGTGCTGAAGAAATAAACCATTTTTGATTTTAATGGCCAAATTCAGCTTTGGCATTTACCCAAAAATAGCAATGGCAGCCAACACCGAAATTGGGAGAACAAATGAATGGACAAAACGTCGAATGTCCGCTGTTATGCTAACATAAAAATGGACAAAAAGCGGAGCGAAAAGCGCCGATGCTGGCAGAAGCTGTTGGTTCCGACGAAAGAGCTTAACAATGAAACTGAACTGTTTGATGTTTGCGGTCAACGAACAAACCCTAATCAGAGAAAAGCGAAAGTCGGCAGAGAATACAACGGAAAAAGTGGCACATTGAGCAGTGTCAATGAGCATCAACTGATAATGACTGTCATCTTGATTTTGACCATTTGAATTGGGATAAATGAGAAGGGAAGTTGGATTTGAATAGGCGCCTAATTTGTCAAAACGTCTCGGAAATCCATCAGCAAAAAAGACAATTCGCCTATGGGCAGTGGAGTTGTCCTCTGAACAAAATACAATTGTATTTTGGAGTTCATTTTCAATTGGTTAATTTAATATTTTATTAAATTTAATTTTTTTTTTCGCACTTTCACGACAATTTTGCCTCCAAATTTCAACTCGGAAAATGCCAAATTCGTTCTCTTTGCGTGTGAATTGAATGGGAATGATGGCCAACGGTTGCATTTCCATTGAAAAATTTATCATTTTCATGTGGAGGTTTTTGCTCCAAATGAAATCAGCGAAAGATAAATGAACTTCAGGGAGAGAAACGGAAGTGTCGTCAAAAACCTTAAAATAAAAATGTGAAAATAAGCGATTTATCAATAATTATTGATCATTTTAAGTAATTATTGCCAAAAATCACTTAATTGTTCCATATTATCACCCATAAATTGGTGTCCCTGGCAATTAAAACTTTTCCCCGTCGACCGCAATTGGACAAATTGGCAAAAGCAAATAGATGGCTTTTATCCAAAAAGCGAGTGCCACCAACGCTTTGCGGGAGTTGTGCACAGTTCGACAATGTTAAAAGATCGAATTTTGGGACTGAATTATCGCTGTTGGTCAAATTGGCAATAGCCAACAAAAAGTGTCGACGTTTTCCGATAGAATTGATTCGATTATTGCTAATCATCGAAAGGTTGACTTGCTGAAAGTCATAGCTGAACGGACACTGAAAAGGAACAAAAGCGACCAAATGAAGGAATGATTCTGATCAGATGGATGATCAAACAGTCAATCAATCAATAACCTTTGGGGCACAAAGACTAATATTGACATCAGTCAGAATAGTCGGTTCCGTGGTAATCGGATTGAGTTTAATCCCAAGTGAATGGTAATGCAAATGCGCAAAATCTTGGAAATTGTCGAGAAAATGTTTCGGAGACGCGGCATAATCAAACAGAAAGCGGGACGTTTGCCTGAAATAAGCCTTTTGAAATGCATTTTCCCTACCTAAATTTGTCATTGGCATCGATTTGTGCAATTTGAAAGCTTAAAATTGACTCCTCGGCAATCTCGAGGCCTTTTTTGTCCCGTTTCCGATGAGTGTATTCCCCGCAAAACGCACCGGACAATTTCATTGCACCAAACAATGCATAAATGGTCCGCTTCCGCCCAAATTCTATCGATCGCTGTACTGTGCGCGTGGACATTCACCGCGGGCGAATTAGTCCATCCCTCGTCAATGAACTCATCCAAAAGGCCCCCACTCACTGAGACAATCTTCGGAATCGCACTTTTGTTGTTGCCGTCCAACTCCAAACGGCCAACTCCATCTCCACTAAGTGAATTCATTGAATCCCAAAAGCGCAAAAAGCGTTTGTCCAACATTAATGCTTAACCGTCGAAACAAATAATGTTTATTCGGGAGTATTATTAATGAAATTGAATGATATGCTCCATTAAGCATCGCTCTTTTTGAAAAATTAATTTTTTGTATTACGAAACATAATTCATTCCCTACGGGGCTGCGAGAAAGGTGTGGCAAAAGTGATGATGAAGCCAATGTTTTTGCGCTGTTTGATCGGGCCCGCCAACATTTTTTGGATGACAATTCCGCCCATTGAGTGACCGATGAGCACAATTTTTGGCAAAATGTGTGGCGAATATAGCGACAGAATGTGGTCAATGGAAGCGGACAGAAATTTCGCTTGCCTTTCAATGTAATCGAAGTTGAGCGCGCTCATTTCCTTATGGCAGCCAAAGGCATTTTTGTATATTCGGGGAGCAAACCCCAAATTGGGCCCACCCCGTTGAAGTCGAGCGCAAATGTGTCGAAATGGAAATGCGTCCCCAAGAGATCCGTTTTGTTCTGCAGCAGAGAGCCCAGGGAACGCACCTGACGTCCCGAGCCGGCATTTCCCGGCACGAAAATGATCGGAAAGCCGCCCAATTCGACGCGTTCACTAAAGTCAAAACGGCGGTTTTCAATTGTACGGATTGTAGACAAAAAAGTCCACAGACAGTGCAATTAAGATTGTTCTAATTGTGCGGCTTTTAGTGTCAAATAAGGGTTGGATCTCCCATTATATTCATTCCCCAAATCCAACCCGTATTTTTGCGCGAGGCGGCTTCCCTCGACATAGAGAAGTAGCGAGTAGGCCTCATGCTTAATATCCACGTCCTGTAAATTCCAAAAAGGGTGGCAGTTGACCATAAATAAGATTATGCCGAATCGCAACACACCAAATAATAAATTCGACGCCACATAAATGTCATTGAGCATTGATTCGGCTCGAGGAGTGTTAAAGCATGCCATTTCTTGTAGAACAATGCAAATGCAAAGCATAGGCAAAGGAGACCCAACGCATTAGGCCACCACCAAACACGGCCCATCCGATAAAGGGAGCCAGAGTTGGAGACAATCACTCTCAACAAAATTTTATATTAAGACACATTTTCATATAAAAATTTATTTTCGATTATAACGAAATTTAATCAATGATAATAAATATTTTAACCAAAATTAATTGAAATAGCGAATTTAGGCTAAAAACCCACACACCTATTTAAAAGCATAGCAGTACCGGGCAATCAGAATCGTACTCAAAGTTTGTTTGAGAATGCAAAACAAAGACAAAGTGAAGGAAGTGACCACCACAGACAATCGGCAGGGAATTGAAACATTATCGATGGAGTGGCACAAAACATACAAGGTAACCCGAGACTAGAGGAGGGCACTCAATCAACGGTCTCCACGGGGAGGGGGTTTTGGATCTTGGGGGGAGAGGGGAGGGCGTACTTGGCTGGAGAAATCAAAATCTTTTCTTAGGTCATGCCTTTTAGTTGTGAATTTTTGGTCTTGGGGCGAGGCTGGATTCGGCCCTGGAAGGCGGCCCCCTTTGGCGAATTGTCTGTTTTGGTGCCATTTAACATAAAATAAGTTCACTTACAATTAGCAATGGATCTGTTGAGAGAAATGTTAGAGATCCAACAGAACGAGCAATGAATGAGTGAAATGGAAGAGCAAAGGAAAAGCGACGAAAGTATCCAACAAAATGAATGAATGTAATGCTAAGCCCATGCCTGTTGGATGCTTTGGTAACGCCATATTCTTTTGCACACGACGCTGGCGACACACAGCAAAAGCATAACACCGGCGATAAACAAATAGTCAAAGTCGTCCTTCAAAATGTCGAAGGTGCCACTGAATGTTTAATGACAATAAGCAAAAGGAAGAATACGGTGATTAATAATGATCACCTTGGCGTCACCCGGGTGTAGAAAAGGTCAAGACCATAGACGAACACAAGCGAAGTGGACTCAAGGCCGGATGGTCTGAAGACGAAAGCATTGAAATTGCGGCGGGAGTTTTACTTTAATTTTCCGCTTTTTATCACTTACGCTGTCCGAATTCCGCGCACATTCATCGTACTTTGGTTGTAGTTGATCAGGTCTTCGGTTGCGAACGGAAGTTCCGGAATGTAATTGATCAGCATCTCTTCGCTCAGTTCGGGTGTCATTTCCAGTGGGCGTCGGGCGTCCAAAAAACGGCGTGAAATTTCCAAAATACCGCCAAATGGTAGCGCAACAAGCACAGCGCGGGAAGTTAGGCCCTGTTCTAAAGGAAAATGCCAATCACTGGTTCAAATAGTGGACATTATAACATCAGCACAGACAAAGAAAAAGGGAGGTGTAGCATTAACATACAGTCCAAACAAAACCACAAACCCCATGTGAAGTTGAATAAAAGAGTGCATTATAACGGTGACCACCTGTGTTGGTGGCAGCCATCGCATTAATCCCTTGCGGGAAAATGTACGTTTTGGTGACCACTTCAACGGGTCGACTGCTAGCTGCCAATGAGTCAAAAGTGGTGGCCACGGGTGCAGCAGAAGCATTTGTCTGCCTCTGCTGCTGATCCTCCACTGCGTCAAACAGTTCAACAACTCCAATTTCTGTTCTTCGGGCTTTGTCATTCCAATAACTGACCTAAAATGGAAGAACGTACAGACAAACAATCAACGACTGCACTTGAGATTTAAATGGCTGACCAAAAGCCAATTCTCGCAATGGACAATGTGAAAAGGTGGCACCGCTTTGGCATAATGTCCGCTGAACACCAATTGACCGCTGACCGAGTCGACCAGATGCAAACGAAGAAGGGAATGAGACGGTTCGGCACTCAGAATGGCCACCAAATTCGGATTGTTGTGTTTGTATAGAACCGACCGATTGGCCAACACCTTGCCACGGCTATGCATTTGCTCTAAGCAAAGACAATTTTGAGTTTATTTTATATTTTCGAAATTTTTAAAGTATGCATTTATTTTTCTTTATTCAGGGTTGAGATTTTACCATTCGCTGATTTTCCCACAATGGCATAAATTGTCTCGGAATCACTCCATGGCAATTCCGTCAACCATTGCTCAGCCAATTGTGCTGTTCCATCATCAGACATTTGCAACTTGTGGCCGAGCTGAAAACCATAAATTGGCAGTGATGTTATTTTACGCGGTTGAATTCAGTTTCCCATACTTAATTTTAATTGTTAAAATAACGGTAAAATTTTTTGTAATTTTCTGCCCTGTTCCTTTTGTCGTGAGCCCGTTCAGGTTCAAATCCGGGGCTGCTGGAGCGTTTCCCAATTATAATTATAGTATATGACACCAAACTTACCAAAGTGCCTTTTTCGAGGCCGACACTAAACAAGTAAATAGGCTTAGGCGGCTCATTTGGCTTATATTGGGGCCAAATCTCCGCTCTCTCCGGGTCGGAATTCCTCAAAAGCAGTAGGGGATGGAGCTGTTCGGAGTTGGGAAAAGGACAAAGTTCGACTCGGAAAAGACCGCCAGGGATCTGAACGAACACCGCGCCTTTTTAATTAAATTGTGCTAAAAAAGTGCTAATGACCAACTCGAAGCCGTTCAATTTGAGCCCCAGTGATTGGGTTGAACAGCAATACAACCGAATCAGCAGAATTCTAAAGGAAAAATTGCACATTTTTGAGGAAGGAGTTATTTGGGTCCGCTCTAATTGGAGACCTTAACATTGAACACAGTAGCCGCCTGACTTGGCCATTGGTAAAAGGCCGTTCCGCGTTGGAGCAGCAACGGCACTTTCCCATCCGTTGTCGCCCCGGCCGAGTGCCGTCCATTCCGATACGGCATAAAATCGTCGCCCAAATACAGCGACCAAAGCAAATGGCCATCGTCGTTAGATAAGCCGTGAAGGGTGCCTAGAAAGAAAGCATTAGGAGCACATATATATATAACTGACCCGAAAGTGTGCTGACAACAATCACTTTGCGCATGTTGAAACAGTCCCTCTCCAATTTGCCGTCGCTTTGCCTTACGCTCTCCGCGGGTCCGAGGCCCAACAGCTGGCGAAGGAGGGCGGACGAGCGAAACTCACCGCTGACGAGCATTTCCAATGTTTGCACAAAACGGTTAACAGTGTCGAGAAAAAAGCGGTGCAATTGTTCAAATTGACTTCGAATGCGCAGCAGAAAAGAGAGCCAACCGGACTCTGATGTAAACAAAACGGGGGATGGGATTCAATCGAATACAATGGCAATGAATAGGGACCGATAGCAAAAATGAAACTTGACAATTGACCCAGTTTCCTATTAATCTACGAAGACATGCAAATACACACAATTACCGTCTGCGTTGAACTCTGTCTCGATTTGTGCCTGCGCTTCAGACAAGGGCATGTCCACCATTTGAACACCGCTAATGTCCGACAAAGACTCGAAACGTCTCCAAAGAAGTTTCGGCTGGTCTTTTGATGTTTGTTGTTGCATAGCGATTGAGTACTCATAAAGTTCCAATGAACAGTCAAGCCGCGACACAAAAATCTGAAAAAGCGATTAACTTGGTAAAAACTTTAATAAAGCAAAAAGGGACAACATACTTTGAATTTTGTCCAACCATCCGCCGACAGGTCGCTGATTCGCAGAATTTTTAGCTCCGCAATAGGCACGTCCGACGGCAAAATGTCCACGCTGTGTTTAGTGACGGTTCCCTCCTCGTTGGTTGCCTCAAATTCAACTTTTCCTCTCCGATAGTCGATCCGAAGTGAAGGGATGACGCCGTTTTCATCGATTGGCCGATTCGGTGAGATCGCTTTTTTACTCTGAAAAATAATTGTCAATTCTACGAACCTTGTTCAGTTTATTGCATCTAATAAATAAATAAAATGCATAAAAGCGAATGGACAAACGGAACCTGCGATTTCATAACGCCTGTGTGTGTGTCAAATGTCCAATGCCAGCCGCCTTCTGATCGCACTTGAACGGATGAAGCATCGACAGAACTCAGTTCAATCGGCGCGCCTCCATTAGGGCCAATGCTTTGACGCCAAACTGAATTTACTTTCGACGATGCAAAATTGTTTTTTTTCAAAAACCTACTGATGTTTCCCGTGTCGAGACTGAGAACACCGACAACATTTTTTTTAGATACCGAAATTAAAGCGTCGAAATTTGGGAAGCGTCCAATCCAAGTACGATGCGGACATCCCAAAAGCCTAATTGACCTAAAAAAAATTGCGAAATACGTACATATATATATGTGGTCAATGAATTTACCAATCAAATTTTCCAATTTGGTCAAGAAACAACGCATTTGATGCACAAAAAAGTGTAAGAAAAAAAGTGGAAAAGAATATATTGCCGAAGATGTAAAACATTGGCCTAAAAGCTAAATACAAATAAAATAAGTGAGCTATTGTATTTTCAGGTATACATATGTGTTGTAGCCGAACACAAATTTAAGCTTACATGAAACCAGCCGAATTTGAACTCGGCTAGCCGAACACGAATTAGTGGATATCAATCACTGTTTACTTTTGAGAGATTAAAAAAACCTCGAATAAATTATGCTTTGTAAACTGAAAAGAATTCAACTCATAAAATTTATAATTTCGTAGTTTATTTTTTAATCCCTTAACTTTTGCTTGTTCATAGTTTCTAAACACAAAGATCTTTTGAATAAAAAAAGTTTGTAGAAATTAGCAAGAAAGTAAGAAGTTATAGACCAAAAAAGTGGACCATCGGCGAGTTGTCCTTCGTAGAGTTGTCCATCGGCGAGTAGGTACTACGCCCAGTTTAACCCCTCCCCCACCTTTTTCACAGTACAAAAGAAAATAAATGCTAACTAATAGGTTCGGATTCGGTGTTAGAAATGGATGCCGTTTCGTGGTCTGTGACTCCGAGAAGCTATTTCTAGTAATTGGCATTTTTTATGTCGAAATTTGAAAAAATGGGAGTTAAACTGCATGAACCGAAAAATTTCTTTGATCCGTTCCGCTTTCACCAATAGCACTCTCCATTTCGTTTCGGACTTTGAGAAAATTTCCAACGCCTGCTGAATCGTCAAGCCTTTTGATCTTTGGGTAAACAAACTATTGTAATATGGTAAAAAGTTGATTTCCTCAGAAAGTTCTGATTTTGTTGCATTAAAAGTGACACATAAATATAGTAAATTTACAATAGTAAGATCTCTTTTGAATTTTATTGTATTTTCAAAAATGCCGAAATGGATATAAATGGACATACAATATAACAAAAATAGGATAAAAACCCAAAATATGGATTAAAAACCCATCCTAGACAAACCAGGTCAAAAACATTTGTAGGGCCGTTCCAAGTTCAGGAAAAAATGGATTCCAGTTACAATTCTGCTCTATTTTGGAGACACTTGTCAAATGCGTACAATCAGACCAATAGACCTGTCTTTCCAAAGTCCGCAAAGAAATGATTTATACGAAACACAAAATGAAATGTGAACAACAAAACACAAACGTATCCAATAATTTAAAACTCACACGCACAATCAATTACTTCACCAATAAATTAGGACCACCAAAATCCAAAGCGAAGAGAATTATCGCAAAAATCCTTGAATCGTTAGAACACAAAAATAAGGTCCATTTTCAAATGTACGGAACGCCAAGCAACAAAAATATTCAAATGCAGAACAAAAGTCAATTATATACCACATTCCATATAATTGCCAGGGAGCAGGACAACTCGCCGACGGCCTAAGCTTTTATGCAATAACTTTTTTGTTAGTTGACCAATTTCTGCAAACTTGGTCTCATTCGAAAGCTCCTTACTATCTTTAAGCAGAAGCTAAGCGATTCAACTACACCAAAAAGCTATAAAAAATAATGAAAAACTTGACTTTTTCACATTTTAAAAATTGTTAACTTTTTTTAGAATGTGTTGACCGCTTGGCTTCTGCGTATTCTTAACTACCCTAATTGCCATCCCTAGTTATCAATTCTGTTCGCTGTTTGCTCCTTAATGAGTTCCATCCAGCTGCGTCGTATTGAGCCAATATCTCCGTCAGATTTTATATGACTGAAATCGAAACTGACGCTCTCCGATTCCTTTTTGCCACTTAGAGTAAGGGCCTTTAAAAAATTAAAAATCTGAGTCATTTCAACAAACATTTTTAATTGTTATAATAATTACTCATATGGTATTCATAATCTTTTTTGATATGTAATCACCTTCAAAATTGCCCTCGCGTATTCCACAACATAAATGCCACAATCTCCAGCCACTCGCATGATGGGATGGTCAACAGAAGAGACGAACAATTGCTCAGACGGAGGGCATCCAAAAGAAACAGCCAATTTGAGGACAAACTGTCAAATAATGAGGATGCATTTTGCAAGACCCAAAAAATTTGACCGCAGCCTGACTCGGTAAACATCGCTGGCATTGCCCGTCGGCGACGGCTTCCCATGGGCTTTCATCGGATCGAATAGAATGAACTGCTTGCGGTTCGGGTTGAACAACACCAGCGACCAGTGGGAGCCGCTGTTGCGTTTTTTCGAAGAGTCAAAAAAAATCAACAAAACCTCAGCGCAATTTGCGGCTCCGTGCTGTTGTTAAACAGAAACAGCAGCCATTTGTGAGGGGACGCGCCCACAGACTCGAGCAGTGCATCCATTTGTTGGCCATCGGTTGGAGTGTATTTGATCAGCTCGCAGAGAGTGGCATAGATCACAGAGACCTTTAGTGACAAATAAACGAAATTCACAAAAAAATCACTGCGCCATACCTCTTCCTACCAGCTAAAATAAAGTGTAATGAAAATCCGATCACTTTGTCTCTAATCAGTGGATCAAGACCAACAGTTTGATTGTAAAGATAACTGACAGCAAAATTCACAACATTATCAGTAAGCCAATTGGCATCGTCCACAGAACGGGCTAGCAAATAAGGAAAAACAAAATATTAACAAAGCAATGGCAAAACGTAATGCCGAAAAAATACCGTCACTTTCGTACAGTACAAAATCTTCGTAGGAAAAGAGACGGCGGTCAACGTCAGTCATGGATTTTATTATCTGAAACACAATTTTCTGCAGATCTTATAATTTTAATCACAAAAAAATAAACATAAAAGTATATAAATATTAAAGCTGTAAAAAAATGAAAATTCAGGAAAATCGACAAATTGGATATTTTTTAAAAGCGGATGAAGCTATTTGATTGAAAGCTTTCAGAAGTTTTTGCAGTCTTGTTCATCAAAAGTGGCATTTTGCACCGCTGCCGCCCGCACTTCGACGGCCTCGGCCCCTTCGACGCCCTCCTCTTCATTATTTGTATCGACGTCCTCCTCCTCATCATCATTTGTGGCCACTTCGTCACCATCCGGCGCTTTACGCTTTCGCTTCCGCGTTCCATCTTATTAGAGTTAAATCTGTTAATAACCAATTATGAAATTAATTTTGCACCGTTTTCGCCTTCTGTTAGCGCCACGATTTTGCAAATGTCCAACACGTGTTCTTGCACAAACAAATAATTGCGAATTTTTTCCTCGGTGCCTTTTAGAAATTCGGTGTTTATTTCATTGAGAAGCATCATTGGGTTAGAAACTGGAAAATGCGATGTTTAAAAGTATTCACAGTAATACCAAACCCCAAACAAACATTTTTTCATTTTTGCCAACAATTGCAGCGTGGATTTCACCTCTTTGTCTATGTTTTGCAATGAATGGACGCGTGCCAATTCATTTCGGTCGGAAAGCATTTGAATTTTGGCAATGAACAATTGCTCCGCATTTTCTGCCATAATTTTTAACAATTTTTTTGTCTAATCTTGTCGTATATTCCCTATTCTATCAATAGAAAAAGAATTACCCAAATTTTTAATTCGATACCCATAACGAAAATCAATGGCATTGAATTCACCCTCCGGGGTGAGTCGCTCAATTGGAGGGGCTTGCTGCTGCTGCGATTGTTGTCGTTGTTGCAACTGCTTCTGTCCTCCGCCAAATTCAAAATGTTGGTGTGGCCCTCCTTTGCCCCAATAATTGGAAGTGTTTAATCCCCGTGGCGGAGCGACGGTTTGGCGTTTGTTGAAGAACAAAACTCTTTCTTGCTGCTCCTGCTGTTCCCTTTTTTCCTTCAGCATCATCGCGATCAAATCAGTTGGGCCTTCGTCGCGCGCGCGCATTCGGCCATTCGCTGCGCCCTTTTGATGTCATGGTAATTACATTACTTAGAAATGTAGATTAAAGCTAACGAAATTTGTTGTCGAACTGCCACTCCCTCTTGCAAAATTTCCAAAATAATGGACCCCATGAAGTGAATTGCTATGGCCCCGAGAATTGGCCCCGTTTCCGCTCTGATCGAAGAATCTTCCGTAAGAGTTCGAAATTCCGGGACTGGAGTAATCTGAATCTAAAATGAAGTTTGCATTAACCATGAAAAGTCTTCGAACATTGCGAATGCGTGTCAAAAAAACGAAGGGCTGGCGTACCACAGCCCATGCCAATAGAATCGTGCCGAACGCTCATTAGTGATGGCAATGCATCACTTGTGCCATCAAAATTGTTGTTGTTGACTAAAGTCGACTGATTGTGAGCAGATATAAAATTATTGCCAACATCAGAATATAAATTGGCTAAAATAAAAAGCAATGAAATGAACATAAAAACAATCAACTTTCGGCAATCTTGCAGTACCAGCGGATGCAGTGGTGTAAACCAAAAATATTAACCTTTTTCATAGTTAGGGTTTAACAGGGTAGACGTGTTAATTGTTTCAGATTTGTTCTTATTTTGATGGTCGCATTTTAGAAGATGAAAAAGCAAGACTTATTAAGATCGCTGATCATAAATCGGTATCCATTTGGATCAATTCTGAACCCTGGACTAGACTCAACCAAAAACAAATTAGAGAATCTATTTATAAATTCTTTTAAGTGCTTGTCGCGTGAAACCTCATGGGTCGTAAAAGCAAAAACTTGAAGAATAAAAAAATTCACTAGACGCTGTAAATCGTAAAAAACTGATACATTTGGGAAAGTCAAAAGCAGGAGCCTCGCGGGTGGCAGAAGTTGTATCTTTTTCAATCTCGTAGAGAATCTGTTGGCTTTATAACAGGACCATTCAAATTTTACCAAAAATGTGGGATGTTTTCCTAAAATTTCAGTTTATGTCAAAAAGGTTTTGGAAATTTTACCAATATTCGGAATTCTGGTGCGAGGTTTTAAAATTATAAAATTTCAGTCGGGACCGCAATTCTGCAAGATTGCCCAATTTTCACTCATGTTTTGCGACCATTGCCGGAAGATGGGTTGACAACATTAGTACCGAAGAGAGTGCGCGAGTTACCAGAAGAAGTGTACCTAAGAGGGAATAGGAGAAGTGAATATATGTGTAATTTAATTAATGATGCAAACATCATCTCTTCGTATGGATCTGTTATCGGCTTGTTATAAAAATGGCCTTCTTGTAGACGAAATTGGCTCAATGGTTGGGGGTTTGGCGAGTCGCTAACGTTTGGGGGTTGACCAAACAACGGTTGTGGATGTTTGTCCATTATTTTAATATAAATGTATTAGCAGACAGTCAAATCCTAAATTTCAAATTTTTTAGGGGGGAGGGATAATAACAAAAACATAAGTACATACTATGCCTGATGAGTTACAGGTCGAGACTCGACACCCACACCCAATTGACCACCATGGAATACAAAACTGACCGAGATTATATTGGCATTCTGTTGTAAATTTCAAGTGATTGATCGTGATTCACCTTTGCCTACGGTCGGGGTCATTTCGCCCTCGGCGTAGACGAAGTTTTTAAGCTAATAATTATCGCTTAGCTTCCGCTTTTTCAGAGCTTCTAAACATAGAGAGCTTTTGGAATGGTAACAATCGGATGACAAAAAAGTTATTACCCTCAAGCTTATTCTACGCCGAACTGACGCGTTTTCCGTTCGCCTCAGTTCTCATAGTGTGAAATTATCTCTTTATTCTTTTTTAATTTTATAGTTGCAAATACATAAAACAAAACAACGGATAAATTTTTTTTTAATGATGTCTTCTACCATAAATTTGTCTGACATTCCCCAGCAAATACGACAACTTGCTCATTTTATAAAAATTGCCAACGAATATGGGACACGAGATGTCGTCATTCAATATTGGTGTAAGGCTTCATCTAACTCGAAATTTTACCAACAGTTCAATGTAATTTCAGGTCTCTTGAAAGCTCTTGAAGACGGAATGAAAATGAGTGGGAACGATCCTAACACAAAGAAATTTTTGCTTGATTTGATGGCAATTCTTGAAAACGTAATTTTAACCAATTATGTATTGGTATAATTGTCATCTATCTAAATTAACTATAGATGAAGCAATTGCACAAGGACAATGACGCGATAATGCAGGAAATTGTGGCGCAGTCGCACATTGAAGACCAAGCCCAACGTTTGTTCCAATTCGCTTACGGGTTGGACCAACAAGGCCAATTCGGACAGAAGGTCATCAAAGCGTTCTACACCGCTGGTTATCTGGTGAGAAATCGGTCGAAGAAAATCTTTTTAAGAATGTCCATCTTAGGGTTTTGAAGGGTCATTTTAAGAATGAGCTTATTCAATTATTGGTCTTATTTTAGCATCATTGCAAAGCAATTGAAAATCCAATTTCAAAGTTGGTATTTTTGTCGATCGGAAGATTAATTTCATTTTTTGCTTGTTTTTGGTTAAACGCATGTAACCCAACAATCAAAGGTCGGAAATCGGCTGCAAACGGGACCCCCAGTTTAAAGCCGATCGCCGCCTATCCTAGTTGCAAGTGTGATTTTGTTGATTGTGAGCAAAATGGTCGTTCTCTGTTGTTGTTATTTATTTATTTCAGTTTGATGTGTTAACCTGCTTCGGACAGTTGGACGAGAACATACAAGTGACATTCTTTATTTTAAACAAGTGCATTTATTGGTATAAAATAATTTAATTCAGTCAGCGCAAAGGTATGCTAAATGGCGAGCAATAGACATCCATAACTGCCTGAAGCGTGGAGAACAACCGAAACCAGCCGCAGCCGATCAAACAGTCCAACGTGATAAGGGTTAGAGAGAACACTTTAAAACCGATAACTCCATGTTTTCACAGACATTGGGAATGATCAAGATTGCATTGCTGATCAAATCAACGAAAAACTTTCAGCCGAATTGAGTGCTTTGAATGCTTCGTTGGGCAACCCACAATCGTCTCCCGTCTCCCAACAACAGGTGGTGGATGAACACACAGCGGCGGCTATTTTCTTAGGCCAAAGGCTTCAAACTAAGTTAACCTGCCATTCAGTTTAATTATCCCAATGGGAACTTTGCTGGTGCCACTGTGCAAGGTGGGCACGCGCCATATCCCTCCCAACCGCATCGGCCACCTGCTATCACCGGACTGCAAGAACCGTTCCGTGGCATTGCACATGGGCATGATGCGCTCCAAACACAACAAGGCACATTTGCCACACATTCACAACACTACCCGTCGAAAAGCCTGCCTGCGCGACAGACCGCGAACAAAGACGCGATTGTTCACCAACAGACAGGTGGCCGAAAAAACCATTTAGCGCATTCACAACGAAATGTTAAATGTACATTTCCAGAATTGACATTGGAAGATTATCTGGAGGCAAAAAAATTGGCAAAATATGCTCAAAGTGCGATGGATTATGAGGATCCGAAAACAGCCATTGATTTTTTGCAAAAGTCTATTGCGGTTCTGCAGAAGAGACAGCAATAATGATGACACAGAGAAATGGGATACCGATGTATAGATGTAACAACAATTTCGACACGGTCATTAACAGAATAACCAAATTTTAAATTCCGAGACTTCAAAAATTTTAACGAAACTCCTTTGCCGTGTTCTTATTCAATCAAATTTGAGTGTCAATAAACAAGCAAATTATTTGTTGAGTCAGTTTAATAAAGTATTTTGTCAAATAACGAAAAACAGGCAAAGTCGGAGAATCAAAGCTTAGACTGTATGCTTTTGTATGTTGGCATGTTCTGTAAATCTCCAAATCCAACAAGTGAAAGTCGACTGTCTAGCATTTTGTGCGCGATCCGAATGACGTCTTCGTTCTGGACTCGATCTGCAAAAAATTTGGAAACTAAAGTTATTTATGTTAGTCGACTAACCAATTAATTCCGAATATTCATCTGCTGTTTTCCGCTGTCCATGGGCCAACATTTGCCTGGCCAAATCCTCAAACTGGACGGGGCGCATCTCCAAATTCATTAACAGTTGCGACTTCAATTGCACTTTGGCCCTTTCCAGCTCATCCGCCCACACGCCCTTACACAATCGGCGAAATTCCGCAAGAATAATGTCCACTAATTCACTCAGCTGTTGATTTTTCCGTTTTATAACAAATTGAGAAATTTCGTACCCTTGATGGTTCGGCACTGGCGCGGATGCAGAAAAGCCCACAATCCATGTAGGAATGGTTGAAGGCTGTTGCGTTGTATATCCAATGATGTCTGAATCTCAATGAAATCAGCCTATTCTTAATGCACCGGGGGAATTTGCTAAAATCCGTGTTAATTAATTATTTCGTTAGCATGCTAATCCGTCGAAGAACAAAAATTCAAAGTTGCCTTACTGGTTAAGAACGTCAACATAAAGCCGCGTGTACATCCCTTTTCCGGGCCCACCAGCGCTAAAACTCCCACCACCGCCCATCAAACTTTGAAGTACGCAAAATGGAACAAAATCAGCATCGTTTACACTGACACCCTAAATAGCATGTCGGCGTAAAAGAATTCGAGAAAAGTGAAGAAAACAAATTACTAGTATTGCACCTTAAATCCGATGACAATGTGTGCCAAATTTGGGAATGGTGTGGGGCCAAGTGCCATTTGACTTAGGTCCTTCTCAATGAGCACTTCTCCTCCAGTGTATTGGGCCAACGATTGGTCCAATGGCGGCAGTTGGGACAATAGACGTCCCGGAAACTTATTCCACGTGGTTTCGCATGGGTCGAACAACTCTTTTCCCGCTTCAACGAGATACGATTGGTCAATGCCAACGCCTTAACCAACATAAACCAAAAATTTAAATTACATAACACAACTTACCCGCCAAAACAATACGTGGCGCTGTGTAATATTGGCTGAGGAACGAGAGAATGTGCTTAGAGCTCACTGCGTCGACTAAATCATTGGGACAGTACCGGGAAAGTCCGACCGTATTGGAACGGAAAGCAGCCTAAACGTCCAATTATTAAAAAGGGACATGTGACCGATGTCGCATTCAGTTTTTAGCACACTCACCTGATGTATCCAATCGTTGAGCAACGGCTCACATTCGGGCTGTCTGGACAGCGTTTCGTTTTCATACCGAGTAACATCACGACAATAATCGACCTCGAAATAAAATGTGTGGGATCAAAATAATGTGACAAGAAATTGCTATTAACATGAAAATATTATTTGTTTTTCATCCCATAATTTTGAACCAGACTTACCTCTTCGTCCAAAATGTTCGGCCGCAGAACGGCATCCGCGATGATTGCCAATACATCAAAAGCGTTATCAACGCGACACGACGCGGCGTATACGAATGTGTCGCGGGTGGACTGACAGTCAATCAGTGCGCCGAATTTCTCCAGCAAATCCAAAGTGTGAGCTTTGTCCGGGAAATGTTCAGACGACTGAAAGATAAGGAATTTTTAAATTATAACGCTTTAATATCATGCCAAAAAAGAAATTTTCTCCAGAAAATGTGCAGTGCCGGGAGGATAATGCACTTCATTCCGTGAACCGGCCGAAATTGCGACTTAAAAGGTAATAGTTTAGATTTTCCTGAAATAGCAGTTCTTTTCTCTTTTGTCAATCAACCAAAATGTTTATTCCATTCTTATTTGACTTGTTAATTCCCTATCGCACCTCCAATTGTTGCGAACTGTCCATATGTCGGCAGAGTGGCAATTCGAAGTCCCGTCCCCAGCGAAGTGCTCTCGCAGCAATTATGCCTAAGCAAATTACTTCACTTTAGGATAAATTCGGCATTACCTCAATTCTTTTTGGGGCGCAACTTTTACCGTCGAATTGCGCCTACGGAGCCAATTAATTTGAGCATCCAGAAACTTTGGCCAACTTTTAAATGAAGATTTAAGATGTGGAGTTAGAATTGGAGACATCGTGCGGGCTAACCGACAATATAATTTCTAAATGCAGTGGTAATAGGTAAACACAAGGTAAAAAATAAAAGATTTTGTCTAAAATCTGTAGACCTAACAAAAGGGGAAAATGAGATGAGCTTATTCGCATATAAAAATTCGTATTTTTTTTATAGACAGTCAAATAAGTGAACAATTTTAAAAATAGGATATATTGTCGCAATGTGGTCAAATCCAAATGACAGACAAAATTCCGAGAAGCTTTTTATTACATGGACGATGAAAATATATGCAAAGGGATCATAATTCATCATGGCTTGCTGCTGACACAATCACAATCTCAACTCAGAGCAAAGGTTCTTGGCCTATAAAGGAACTCAATCTTCTTGCTGAAAAATTAAAAGTTTAAATTGACACCCCCTTCGGTGGTTTTTTTCGAACCTCACAGCCGTTTTTTCCAAGACTTTTCTTTCCAAAATTTTTGAATGATACTAATTGTAAGTTGGTTGAAAATGGTTGACAAAGAAAAAAGTTTGAGCCACCGTTTCGGTAGGGCCGTTTTTGGGTGCACCGTCTTTTTACACCACTCAAGTTTGAGTTTTATAGTCATATAAGACAATTAAAACGAAATTATAAAAAGTAAACGACATAAGATTATTTTTGTATTCGTCTCGAATCTCGGTTTCAAGCCTATTCTCGGCAAATTTTAGTTTTTAGATCTAAATAGATAGTGGCTGTGTAACCAAACCGGACTTTTTTTTTGGGTTCGGTCTATTTTCGGCAATTTGGGAAAGAAATGATGTGGGAAAGAATGGTCTGGGAAAGAAAAGTCTTGGGAAGAATAGGCGGGAAAGAAATATCCTGCTCCCATTTATTTGTAAATCCATAAATACAATGTGGGGCGAGTTCCAAACGAAGGTAACATTCGAGGCCGTCGGGCAGTCTGTAAGCGATGAGGTGCTGGTTCATGCTAGACAGAAAGAAAAACGGTAGAAAAACAATGGACCCTCAACAGCAAAACTCACTGAAGTTTGAATTTGTTTTGCACACTAAATTTCGAATATAAATTACAAACAATATAAACTGCAAAGCTCGGTATCAGATAATATATTTTAAGACACGACCACACCGCGGAAGTTTATATACCCGATTTCAAAGGTTTCTGAGAGAGGCCATAGTCCTTCGTTGAGTACAACCTAATCCAGAACACGAGGAATTTTTCTTAACGGGTGGGACTAAAATAGGCAGTTAGAGGCGCCTCCCTTCAACTTTCGTCACGCTGTGATCATCAAAAGGGATGTCTCTCATCAGAAAAATGAATCAGAAATAAGCCATTCACTCACAAATGCATTGCGGTATCGTCAAAATCGTTTCTCTGTTGTTGAGCCAACCGTGGGGATGACGGACGCACAAAGAATCTGTTACGTTGCTGGTAACTATCGCGCAATGGCACAACCGGTGAACACATCATCAAGTGGAACTCCGGGTCGTGGAGCGGGGCGACGCTCAACGGAAGGTTGGGATGGAACTTGTATTTGTGCGCGAACTGTTCATCCATTGACGGGCTTTCCATTGATTTGAGAGCACGGCAAGGCTGAATTTGCTTAAACAGACCCATACAACATCGCATCGGGATGCAGTAACCAACAATGTGTCGAATGCCTATATTACTTGTCGACGAATTATTTAAATTTCGACATGACATGCTAAAAGAATAAAAACCAACCTTCCTGGAGATCAAACACTTGGATACTGAAAAATAAAGACAGACAGACATTAACTTAAAGCGTCGTTTATCTCTACTTTTTTAAATCGATTACAAGCAGCTCATGTTAATTGTCGTCTACAACTCACTGGGACCCCAATGTGTTTGGAATGTTGAACGGATCGACCATCAGGTACATTCCGCCGTCGTCGCACCCGTTTGGGCTCACTGGTCGCTGCACAGCAACAGACGGTACGAATGTACGACCAGTGTCTTGTTGTCGGGAAAAGGAGTGCCGTCGACCTGACGGTTCTGACGAAAAGCTTCCGTTACGCCGCGTATATGACCGTCCAACACCATTGTCAAAACGGACATCACGGTTCCGATTTCCGTATTGCTGCCCAGTTTGGTTAACTCGCGTTGAGAACTGAAAATAGACAAAAAAAACAGCGCAATTAAGCTATGAAAAGGCGACGCCCGCCTTGCTGGAACGGAAATCCTGCTGTGTGTTAACTCGTTCGTGCATAATGGTCAACCAAGTACAGTTCTGAAATTTTCAGTCTTAATAAACAATAAAAAAGCAAGAAAGAATTAATATTCAATTAACAAGGTTTCTGATATAAACCTGACAAAGAACAAATAAGGTGACGTTCAAATCATTTTATCGAACAAAACAAATGAAAAATAATAACAATTCTGATGTAAAGTTGAGTAAAATAAAAATCAAAACCGATAATTCATAAAATATTTTATCCCATCAGATCGGTTTGCTTGTTGGCACACATAGTGAAAATTAAACTCTTCAGTCGGACAGCATCACCGATTCTGTTCTGAGGAGTCTTAGAAAGCATTTTAGCAACATACATCCCTGAAAATGTTAGATACGAAAAAGAAAAATGAACGGTTTTCGTCTTTATACCAAATCCTGTAAATCCTGCCGAATGTGGCTTATTGTTTGAGAATTGGCTGATCGTGCTGTTCACTTGGGAGACATTGTCACATGATGACAATCGGCTTTGGAGTTCACTCGTTTGTTGTTTTGGTCCGGTTTGAGACTGTCTCATCACTCCAAAATTTGGCGCAACTACATTGGGTTTCAGGTCCGAGACCAAATCAGCAAAATCATTGAATCTGTGAGTTAATTCTCTACGCGAGGATGCAGCATTGTTATCAATTAATTCGACGATTTGGTACGATTGTTGTTTGGCATCCGATTGTATGTTCACAGCACTGGTGACACATTGTGAAGCATGCGGCAATTGGCGCTCACCAGATGAATTGCAAATTATCGCATTTGGTTGGCGATTACAGTCTTCAATGTCGACCAAAGGACTGGAAGACTTTGTCCCCATTTGTGATGTTGACTGACAATAAAATGGATCCTAGAGGGCAATTAAAATTCCATCGATGTAATTAATAACAGAAATATTTTCTTACCATCTCAACCTTCCCAAAGTCTGAATGTGTAACGTCTAGATCTGCCATAGACTGCATTGGGATCAATCCAGCATCACAGTCACCATAAAATATGTTCCACGGCTACAGAGAAAAAACATTAGTCACTGACCACAAGAAAAACCAAAAAGGCCAACCATCAAAGAAGAGATTTGAGCGGCTTTTGCAGAGTCAGTGACTTCGTGCATGTTGCAGATGTGCCACATCGTGCTGACCCTCGGAATCATCCAATCGCAATTTTTAGGAAACCTAAGAACATTTCTTTATAATGCAATGACCTTCCCGGAAAAGAATCTGCGTTAATGCTGACCGCCTAACAGTACCGTTTGAGATGCACTTGATAAACTTTCTGCCAATCGTATTCCCAATCACGAAACGACACGACAGTACCCAATTCGACGCTATGACAATAAAAACGAATGTGGTAATCTTCTGCCATAGCCAATTCCCTGAGGCAGTAGTTCGAACCCGGGGACGGAAAACCGATATGGGCGGCAATCTGAATGTGAAAAGAATATGTAACTGACCATGCTTCGCCAAGTTTCATTTGGCCAAAAAATCAAACTGCATTTTCTAATTAAATGGTTATTAAAAATCCAACCACAAAATCTCCATCCCGTTGAACTATCACCGGTGAAGAAGCGTCAACCTTTTTAAGTATACCACCGAACTGAACTTCGTGGGAAGACTTTGTGCAGACATATTGCACCTTCTGACCCAACTGAGGCTGAAAAAGAAAAACCAAAAGTAAAATGAACAAAACAAAAGAACCTTTTGTGCACCCAATTTGACAGGAAAACGCAGTTCTTCCAATGGGTATTCAGATGACCAAACGAAAACGCACTTGTCATCGACACCCGTGACAAAAGCCAGCGGTTCCTTTGAATGATTGGACATTGACTAAATAAGATGTAAAATGTAACAAACACATTTGAACACATTAAAAAAGAATGACAAGTTCGACCGATAACGAACAAATTACTATAAACAGAAAAAGCTAATAACACATTCATTGTGGCCATTCTGCCATTGCAAAATAGAAAAAAAAAACAGCAATGCAATGTCAACCGGAAACAATCGAAGATACATCATCACTTAATTAAGTAAACTTCGGCTTCAATAAACGCCACCTCGGAATACCGCCTGACAACAAATCATCCTTAAATTAACATGTTTCTTACTTCAACGTTATGATATTAAAAAGCAACGACCGACCGTTAACTCTTCGATTGGCTCACAAAGCAATGACTGCTGCTTAGCGTCGAAGAGAGTCCGAGCAAAAAAAGCCGACGGATTACACCCAGTGCTGCCACAACTGTTGCGAACACTGGGTTTGAATTCCCTAAAATGTAGTCGATTAAAATAATCGCTTATTCTATCTTTTCTTTTTCAAGATCTTTTGAAAACATAAAACTCTAACTGTGGAGAACTGTAGTTGGGTACTCTTTCACTTAAGACCCCATAAATTTTCTTTCTATGTCTTAATACTACTATACAAATCTGAACTCAATTTGTGCTGTTTCGAAGCCAAAACCGCTATTCTTTTATACAAAATTTGAATAATCGGTCATACAGCCGATGGCACTTTTTTCTGCAAAAAAAGGTGTGTATGCCATTGGAAGTATACCTGCATTTGTACTTACAAATTCTGGTGGGCGAATTCAAGTGCCAAACGATGAGCAATGGATTCTTCATTACAATTACCATTCTCACCAGCGCTCTTTTCGCTGCACTCCGATACCACTCCGTATACATTTGCCTGAAATTACAGCCATTCAATAACCTCAAGTGAATTAGATTAAGGTTATGGACAGACCCGCACATAATCCCAGTAAGTACGATCACAAAACCGACGACTTTCCCACACTGGATCAACACGGAATGTGTCGTATTCTGTCATGATGCATTCCAACCTCTCCGTCAGTCCGTTGGGCCATATTGATTGCCCATTTTTTTTTCAAAAAATGTTAACTATCTTTTAGAAATATTCATCCGTTTAAAACCTTGGAAAGTTTTGCAAATAGCAGAATTTAAAGAGTGAAATAGAGAAAGCCTGCCAAGGATGCCAATAAAGTTGAGGATCCATCTTGGCTAAACATTCCTAAAAACGCAGATTTGTTGCGTGAATTTAGCTATATGTGCGGGACCGTATTCATCCAGGCTCCGTATCCTTCGTCGATGAAGTGAACGTATGAGAATTGATAAATACGTCCATTACGTGAATTCACAATTTCTCCAGGTAGTTTCGTTATCTTCAACAAAACTTTACATTTAAAATTAATACATCCTAAGTTAACAAGAATAAAAACGAACTCTTCCTCTGGCGTACACATTTTCCTCAAGTGGTGCCATCACATATTGATACAGTTGAATTTCTGAAGAGGGCGAGGACGAAGAGGCAACTCCCCCGTGATCATTTGAAGATGCCTCTTTGAATTTGTTCGTCTTCTTATCTATCACCTCGGGTGACTTTATTAACTCCAACGCACTTAGAGGTTCGCTTAAAAATGAATAGACAAATTAAATTTTAACACGGCGTAAAGTACGTTAAATGAATTTGCAGTTTATCAGTTATGTGATTGCATAATTTGAACCAAATACAATTTGGAGACTGAATGTGAGCCAACGTGCAAAGTGCTGATGAACCAGAAAGCACAATACGATGGATCTAGATTATATATGTACTATAGTCATCATTAAACTCGAACCTTTGCCTCGTCCGTTATCAATTCACGTTCACGCCGACCTTGTCCTTCCAACCGTTTTAGAATCGGTGAATTTGATCGGTTACAAGAAGTCATTTCTTCAGCAAAATATAAAATGTTCTTCTAGGCTCTTTTGCAGTTTAGGCCCCATGAGTCTGGGTCGTTTTATTCCCAATAGACGTTTTGTTCCCATTATGTTTTGTTCCTATTCCTATGGACCAAAAACATTAAATATCTCTATTTTTCGTAATTGAGTTCAGAAGAGAGCCCGAGCCCGGCACAGGACCGGATCCTGTACAGGAATTTACAGGATCCTGCCCAAAATCATGTGGTTTTTCGCAAAACAGGATTTACAAGATAAATCTTGCGGATCCTGTCCTGTAAAAATTTTTCTCACAAATCCTGTTACAGGATCCGAAAATCTGTTTTTTTGGTTACGTTGAAAATTACATAACATAATGCCAAATTTTATTTGAATTCAAAATATTTTTTCAAAGTCATGCATTGGGCCAAAGTTGGCACTTATGTGGTTTAGACTAGTGATGCACCGAAAGCGAAAAAACCCGAAAACCGAAACCCGAAACCGAAAGTCAGACCCGAAACCGAAACCGAAAGCAAAAAAACCCGAAAAAACCGGAACCGAAACCGAAAGCCAAAAATTTTTCCAGTTTATTGCTATTCTTAAAAAAAAATTTTTTACTCGAATTTTTCATAAATCCGCTATTTGTTTATCATTTTTAGACATTTTTTCGGAGCAACTTTTCTGTATAAGAAATTTTTCCGGCCGTATCGGTAGGCGCCGCCGGGAAAATTTGGAAAATTTAAATGCGTTTTCTAAGGAAAACCCTGTAAAGTGAGGTCCGGCGGTGCCGATAGGCGCCGACGGGAAAATTTTGAAAACTTACTCGTTTTTTCTTAAGGAAAACCAGCAGAAAAAATGACGAGAGCTGGCAAAAATATGTTCAAAATTGCTATTAGGGGTGCATTTTTCGACTTAAAAAAATATGCATTTAAATAAAATTGCCAGCCTTACAAATGACTTTTTGGAAAAAAGAAAATAAATTAATTGCACTACAACGGATTCGAACATTGAAGTTTCAATTTGATTTTGTAGCACTACCCACTAGGCTACGGTATCATGCAAAGAGATACTACAAAAAATTAATTAAATAGGTAACACAATTAAAAAATTGCCTTTTTGTCACCTAAATTCAAATTTTAATTGAGTAATTTTGGCTAAAAACTCAATCATTAGGGGTGTGTTTTTACTTTCGGGAAACCCGAAACTCGCAACCCGAAACCGAAAGCCAAAAAACCCGAAAACCGAAACCGAAATTTCGGGTGCATCACTAGTTTAGACCACATAAAATTTTTTTTCCAATCCTGTTACAGGATCCTGTAAATGCGATTTTACCGGGCTCTAGTTCAGAAGAGACAAAAACGCTGTCTTACAATGAATGCACTCATCAGAATGCCATATTTTAAATAATGAAACATTAGCTGGATAACGAGCGCTTAGGGCGCCGCTTCGCAGCGCCCTAAGCGCTCTTTAAAAGACTCATGTACCATGAAAAGAAAGGTGTGTAATTTCGGGTTGGGCTTGTACTTTGGGATTTTCAAAGGTGCTGAGTATGAATATGATGTTTGTTTTGAAAATTGTTGAACATATCATGTGTAGGTATGGCACCACTTAAATTATTTTGTTTTAATCACTTTTTGAATTTAGTAAGTTTTTGTAAAATTTTCTAGGACATGAATTATTGTAGAAACCTTTTTGTTTTTGGTTCACTCTCTCTGTCTTTATCCGTCTCTCTGTTTTTACTTCTCTCTCTCTCTTTCTGTTATGTTGATGTAGATTAGGATCGTACCCTCGAAACTCCTGCTGGGCATCCAAAATGAAAAAAAAAATTAATGTCGACTTTAATTTGAATTTTTATTGTTGCGCACCGCGCTCGCTTCGCTCGCGCGGTGGCGCTAAAATTAGCTTTATCACAGAACCTA
>JAKKIK010000537.1:0-28851 GCA_024500135.1 Heterodera carotae | reverse complement strand
GAAAACATCCGCAAAAGAGTGTTGGATGTAAAACCAAATTATTGAAATATAACACTCTCGTACGAATAAATTGTGTGCATTCCATTCAGCATGGATATAAACCTAAGCGCTCCATTGAAGAAATACAACATACTCGTGTTCGGCATCAATTTAGATGAAGCAAACTTCACGGGTTGCACACCAAAATTATTACAATGAAAAAATTAAAATTCTTGTGTAATTAGAAATATTTTTCACTAAATAAATCATTTGGAAAATGTTATGTTTTTGTAGAAACTACAACATATAAAGTATTTAATATATGTAATTCCCCAACCCGAATCTGAGAATTAATTTCAGTCCAATTCATTTTTTAGACATAATATCCATCTTTTTATTAAGGAAGGCAAACATTGATTACCTCAAATAAACAAAGTTCTAAAAGGATCAGCGAAATATTTACTCCATATGCTTGGCCAAAAAATAGCCATTAAATTGTTTAAATTACATAATTGACTAAAAGGTTACAAAAATTATAGAAAGAACTAATTCCGAGTAATTGTCTTCGTAATTTTGATAATAAAAATAAAATTTTTAATAAAATCATTTTATTTCTCCTTTTGAACAACAAATAAAAACGCCTATTTTAACAATGAAAATTTTGTTCGAGTTGAATTCATAAAGAGATTTTGGTATCATAAAATAAAATCTTCTTTATAAAACCCGTCTTGACTATTACCTGATGGAACAAATTCATGTCATAATTTAACAGCATAAAAACGTTTATATGTTTATTGAAAATTTAAATATTATATATACTGCATTACATCTATTTTTTTTTAATTTTAGAATCTCTAACTAAATACATTAGATATCTAAAGCAGATTTAACAACATTCATTAGCAACAAAATCTGCTTCAAAAATGATCATGTGAAATTGTTACGGAAAAAGACAAATAAATAAAAGTAGTAACTTTACATTAAAGAAATTAAAAACCTTATTATAAACCCTCTATAATTTAAAAAGATGAAAAAAAAACAGGCATGGACAGGCAATAATTCTCGACAATTTCATTTTCAGCGTTCTCGGAAAATGAACACACCAAATAAGCGCACCGAACTGGTAAAGGAAAATATAAAAAGAAAAAAAAGACCAAAAAGATTTAAATACATACAAATAAAAATTTTTAGTGTTTATCATAAATAACAATAGATAGCTTAAGCTGATGATTAAGAAAAATAAAAAAAACAAAAAACTGAAATCGATAGCCAAGTTATAAATTATCATTTTTAAAGAAAAGCATGACCAATGTTTGGAAAAATTCTAAAAACAATACTATCAAAATGAAAAACAAAAAGCATGATTTCATGCGGATGCCATAATTAAATAATAATTTAAAAAATTGACAAGAGTTTAAATTAGAAAGACAAAATAAGTCAGTTATATTTTCTGAAAGAGTTGTGCACTATCGAAAAAGCTCATTCGGAGATCTGGGAAACGCTGTAACCGAGTGCAAAAAACAAAAAACAGAAAAAAATATGAAATGCTTAAATATGCATTAATAAAACTCTAACTGAATGTTTATTTAAAGATTTAAAACCAAAATTATAAGACGAAAGACAAAAAGGCGTCGCAATTATAGAAAAAGATGCATCTGAAGTGATACAAAAAATAATAAAATTAAAAATCAATCTTAATGAATTTTAATCAATCAAATATTATCAAGCAAATTCTTAATTTTGCATTCTGAAAAAAGCGTCAACTGGGTTCATGGCAGCAGCTGCAAGAAAATTACTTCAATATAACAATAATAAATATTGAAGGACCAAATTACTTAGCCAAATTAAAAATTAAAAAAAAATTTTAAAATAGAACATAAATGGAAACCAAATATAGTGTAATGTGAAAATTAAATAATTTAAAATAATAAATTTAAAAATCATAAATATAGTCGAAATTCTATTCTTTCTTAAATTATTTTTTTTATAAACCAAATAAAGCATCAATTAGGAACATCAACGGTGTCGTTAAAACAAGTCAGAACAATTATGAACCTAGAAGAACCAGTAAACTTAAAAGTAATCGCAAAGAATGCTCATTTATTCGTTTTTAAATTATTCTTGAGAGAAAATCTTAGAAAAATTTTGAATTTTTGAATTTTGGTTCGAAAGAACTTAGGCGATAAATGTCGAATTCAAGATCAACAGTCCTAAGGACTCCATAAGTATGTTTTTACGACTTATTAAACTTGAACTTTTTTCAAAAAGGGGGGGGGGACAACCATCTAACCATTTAATTATTAACAATTATTTAACCAATATCCAAAAGAACAATTTTAATTTATAGGAATTCGAATGAGTCACTGCTTACCAGTTGGGAGAGTTGCTTAGGACCAAGTCATATAACCAGGAGCGCCTCCAGGACCAAGCACAGCTGCCAGCATTTACGTACAAAGGGGCTTACGTCCGTCCACCGCTTTCTTAATACCAAATTTAAAATAAAAAAAAGAAGTATGAATAGACCGTATGACCTCAACATGATTTAAAAATAAATAGAGCAAAAAAGCCAAAATTCTTAAAAATTGCTTTTAAAAAATAATTTTAGTCTAATATAGATAATCCAACCTTTTTATAGGTGTTTAATCTCAATATAAATTTATCCGAACTAATAGCCCAAATGTAAGCAATATAATGGCATTTAATTTTAAAATTTTCATCCTCATACAATGATATTTGCAGAAAACAGAACATTAAGATCAAGATTTCAAAGCATATTCCTTGGGTAAAATTTCCAAAATTTTTTTTATTAAATCAAGCATAGTTTTTGTTCTGTAAATATGTGGTTATTTGTCTTATAACGCATGAAAAATATAAACAATTCAAAATCAGAAAAAAAGCAGCTATTTTAATAAAATGTTCACATTAAAAAACAAGAATCAAAAACTTACATTTTTTTTATAGAAAACTAATCGTAAGTAATTAAACAATATCGAAATTCATAAAAATTTTGAAGTTTTAAAGTCCAATTATTAATCACAAAAATGTTCATTATCTTCAAATTGACATAAAATAAAATTACGACTGATTTGTTAAGCTAACCATACAATATTGGCAACAGAGAGACTAAATTAGAAATCAAAAACCGGACGTACATAAAAGCAAAAAAAAAAAAGTTTTAATTTATTTTTTTTACATCTATCCATAATTTATTAGTGTTAGACTATTTTGATTTAAAAAAACCAACACAAAATAAACTTTTTTGAAAATTTACTGTTTAAAAATAATATAAAATAATAAAGAGGCCTAGATTAGAAAATCTATTTAAATAATTCAAACATATTATCCTTTATGCTTCACTGAACTTCAATACAATGAAAACTGCTTTTTATAATTAACAGTTATATTTATTCAATTTTAAAAATGAACATTGATAAGAAACCCTGACATCAACTGTAATTTGGAATGCATGCATATCTTGGACTTTGATAAATAATTAAATAATTTTAATTAAGTACAAAAAACTTGAAAATTAAATTACAAAAAAAGCTTGATTAAAATAGACAGTGAAATTGCAAAATGCGAAAAATCTTAATAAAATCGGTGAAACATTTAGCTGCTAAATTAAACGTTCTTGAACGGTTCGAATTGCATTTTTCATGTCAAACAGTCATTTCAAATTAGATGCACAACTTAACAGTTGACAGTCAACTACTTCAAATTTGGTTAGAACCGAGATTGTCCAATAAATATGCTAATAAAAATTTGTATTGTGTTTATTAATTCAAAAAATTTATTATGAAAAAATGAGTTTTTGTCCAAAATACCTTTCGATTATTCGTGACAGAGGTCCATTCCCTTTGCTTAAAAGGAACTAAGTCAATTTTTTGAAACCAATAATTAGTTTTGGGTAAGAGCCTACCCTAGGATAAAGTCCAATACATTTACAATTAAATTAATAGAGTTCGTACCCTTTTGTATCTAAAAAAAGTGCCGTATCCTTAAGCTGTTCTAAAAAAACCTTTGCTTATTTGAAAAATAGCCCCATATATGTAAAAAAGGTCCCATATCTTTTGAAGTTTATTTGGACCCATACCATTGGGATTTAATTGAAATTAGGCCCATGCCTTTGGACTATTCGTGAAAGACCCCCGTTCCTTTGGATTAAAGGCCCGTAAGTTTAGATTATTTAAAAAGTGTGTCCGTACCTTAGGGTTAATGAAATATTTAAATTGTGCCCCATAGGTTTTTGGAAATATGCCCCATGCCTTAGGGTTTAATTAAGTAAAAAATAATTTGCAGCCAAAAGGATTCGAACTAAGAGGGGCGAAAAAAACTTATATGCATTAATTCCAACGATTTGTAGCATTTTTTTAGTTAAGTTTGAGTTGGTTTTTGTTTTTTAAATCTAGCTTTTTAATGGAAGTAGTTTTCTTTAAGGCTGGCACGATGGCAACATGGTAAGGTGGTAGTCTTTACAATTGACTTAAATATGTTAATAAAATTACCATAATATTTAAGAAGTTGGTCATTATTCGAAAATTTAAGAGTTTTTTATTAGGAGGAATTAAATTTGAAAAAGGTGATCAGAAAAATTATGCTGAAATTGTGACTGATCAGAGAGAATCGACGTGAAATTATCCGTAAATTCCATGAACAGCGAAAGAATTACAGGCAAAAGGAAAAATTCCCAAGAAACGAATGGAACCGAATTGAAGCCAAAATTGCAAATGGTATCGGTTTCAGTCCGAAAAAATTATGCCTGGAAAAGGGAATTTGGACTGATTAATGCAAAATATCAAATTAAAGCTCAATATTCAAAGGCAAAAAAGCGTGAAATTATTGCCAAATTTTTTGCATCGAAAAAAGAAAATAACATTTATTTTTTTAAATAAAAAGATTAATTGAATCAATACTATACAGAAAAAATTGAAATCGGTATTACCAGAAAAAAAGTTAAACAGGTTACTGATCGTGTCTAATTATTGTCAATTGAGATACAACCGAATATTAAGTTAAACACAAACCAATTTGCCAAAGTAAACTCAATAAAATAAAAAATAAAAGAGGTTAATGGCTATAAAATTTAATTTTAATGAAAAAGTCAGCAATGCGACTACATCTTTCTGTCAAGAACATTATAATTTAAATATAATTCAATAAATAAACGGTTTAAAAAATGAATGGTTGTCCCTTTTTTATCAGCATTTCCATTTCCCTTATTCGACTCAAACTGTCAGTGCACCAATGGTAAACGCTAATGTTTATCAAAAATATCAACAAGTCAAAGATAAAGCATTTCACCGTTAGAAAAAAATACCAAATACAGAAATCTATTACTAAACCAATAAAAAGCACCAGACAATTGGATTCCGATATATCATGACATAATAAACAGTCCTAGCTTGTACGGTTTCTTAAAATTAAATATTTTTTGATAACTTTTGATTTTTTTATGGTAAATTTAAAAAAAAATTAAATTTGTTGTTCAAATCATGAGAAATCTCTTTTTCCTATAGAGATAAATAAGTTCTTAATAGGTAATTGCACATTGAATCGAATTAATGAAAAACCTGGAAATAAACCTCTCCATCAAAACTTAATCATTTTCAAGGCCAAGTGCTGCTTTATGTGAAAGAAGATGCCGATAAATTTGAAAAACATGTGGATTTATTAAAAAATAAGACAAAAAAAACAAAGTTAGTACAAAAAATAAATGTGAATTTGAAATTAAATGCCTATACATATTTAACCATAATAACATATGGAATTGTATCTTTCAAAAATTAAGAATAACGGAGAAGTTATAAATATCAAGATGAATCCCTCCGACAATCGATAATTTAATTAATTATATATTGGAAACTGATCTAATTAACTTATTACAATAAATTATTAGTGACTTAATGTCAATTAATCCTACAAATAAAACTTTATTAATTAATACAGCAAAAATTATGTAAATGTGAAATATATGAAATAAAATAAAATATTATTTTCCAATAACCAACATAAGTGATGCGCTCTTTTTGACAAGATCGACCAAAAGATACAAATACTTATCTTTATGTAGCTATTCGAAGAGATATACACTTATGAAATAAAAATATACTGTTAAAAAATTACAAAAAAAAACTCTGATTTAATATTAATGGATATCTAAAATAACTGAATATTGTGAAAAATAATGTTTGTTTTAACCTCATAATCTATATATAATTTGCTTCAAACAAGGCCTAACTTTAGTCAATATGAAATGCATGAACGTACAAGAAATTCGCATTTTTAATTAAAAATGTATAATAAATTGTTTAAATGTTTATATAAAAATTTATGACCAGACAATTATAACAAGTTTACCATTTGATCGTGAGTAGTAAATGGCACATTATCTGGCCCCAAAATTTTCCCCCCTTCCCGCCATTCCCTCATTCCCCTCCCCGCCTCGCTTCCCATCCTTCATCCCCCGTAACCCTTCTCGCCCCCCCCGCCGTTTTGTCACGAAAATTCAAACAGTAGCGCAATATATTGATCCCCCCACCTCTCTCCCACCGCTGCGCAACATTTCAGACCCCCCACCTCCTCGGCTGCCGCGCAACATTTCCACCCCCACCGCCGCGCAACATTTCCCATCCCACAGCAGTACCCCCCTCTTATCGCAAATCTTCTCTGCGCAGCCGGCTGTCACTACGAAAAATGCCTCTGCGCAATTTTTTTACTCTTCGCCAAATCACCAGCAGCGCAAAAACAGTCATCGTCATTCGCATCATAATATTGCTTTTATAAATTGTACTTTAAAAATTTAGTAAAGGAGCTTTTAATTATAGAAGAACAGGATTTTTTGTACACACATATTTAAATATTCTGGGTTATTATTATGGCGGAACATTGTAGGCTAATCATATTTTTCCTGAGCCGGTAATGGCTTAAAAAGCACAAAAAATTTGTTTTTAGTTTGGGCCGAAGCTTCTAGGATGGGCTTTCTTATGCATATTCGCTGCTTTTTGTATATTTTATGATGTATTAGCATTGCATATGTGCGTTGACAAAAGGACGTTCACACTACTGCCTTCTTGCAATATCTTCACGCCAAATACTTCTTGGTGTTTTTTGTCGTTGTTTATGAGCATTATGGAACATTTATTTCTGTTGTTGGTTAAATGTTTTATTTTGTTGATAAATTTTGACCACTTTGTATTTGTAATATATATAATGTATATATCATTTAATTCTTCAATACAAAGCCATGCTTGTTGAATTTATGATGGAATTACAATTTTATAATTTTACATTTTTACTCATGTAATATTTATTTGTTGACATATCGAAAATTTAATGTGAACTTTATTGTCGCCAATAATACTAGTAAATATAATCAGATCAATAAAGGTGGTCTTATTTATGTTTGTATTTCTTAACGAACTATTTTAGTGCATTTCTCAGTTTTTTAGTTGAATTAAGGTAAAGTTGCAAAAACATTTTAAATTACAATTTTAGAATAATATTTATTTGGTTTACAACGGCACTTTTAATTAATAGTCAATTAAAAATATAATCCATTAACAACCAGATAAAAGCATTTATATAAAAGAGATAAAAAAAGTATTTATTTTTAAATCTAAATGATTTTTCAAAACAAAAACATTTATGTCGTGATCGATTTTGTTTCATTCAATTTTATTTTCTTTTGAAAGTCTTTTGATGATTTATTATTTTTATTTCCTCAACAATCATTGTTATCGTCGTAATATTTAATGGTTCGTGTGGAAAGTAAATTTCCTTTATTTATTTTGACTTATTATATTTAAGTTATTATTAACTTGCGTTTGTTTGACCTGTTTACCATCATTCTCTGTCGCATAGAATTACTATTTTTGATTTTTATAAAAAATATTAAATTTGATAATTTGGCCTTCTAAGAAACCTAGCTTTTAGTAATAAATCTCTCCATAAAAAGATTAGAAAATATTAAGACTTTAGTGATAAGTTTTAATTACTTTATTTTAGAATAGACATTAAAAGACCTTTAAAAATTACGCCGTCAGTAAAAATTAAAAAAACAAGTAAGTGAATTTCTAAGCAAAATGTTATCAAAAATTTCAAGGTGAGGGAGTGAATAATCTTAAAGTGTCAATTTTGTAAGCGAACTAAAAATTGTTCAAATTGAGAGGCAAAATATTTCAAATTAAAAAAATCACTTTAATTCTTTCTATTTTCAAACCATCACATACTGCACCAAATGCAAAATATGAATTGCTGAAACAGTATTTGGTCAATTATTGACCCCTATAGAACACAATGATGTGGATAAATGAGAGGCAAAGAATGAGAGTCAATGAAAGGTGAATAGAAAAGGCTGTGAAAGTAGAGAAAATAAATGAACTCAGTGAAAATAGCGAGGTATGCAGAGAAAGAAAGATAATTTTCTTTGGGTTAGACAACATTTCAACAGAATAAAAGAAAAGAAGTCACTTTACGGATTGGAGATTATTTGCGTTGATTTTGATTTTATTTTCCATGTCATAGGAAAAAGAGTCTCATTTTTCCGCATCATTTTATTTATAGGGGTCAATGACGTCAATAATGTACGCTATGTGTTCCACATTTTATTGCAGAGAAATAGTAGGAAAATAGAGAGAGAACAATAAGAGAGGAGAGAGAGAGATAGAGACGCACTTTTTCCACTTTTTATTTGAAGAAATGAAGAGAAATGAGAGTAAATGAAAAGCGAATTGAAAAGGCTGTGAAAGTAGAGAAAAATAAATAAACTCTTTGAAAATAGCGAAATATCCAGAGAAAGACAGACATTTTTGAGTTAGATCTCAGCAATAAAAAGTGCAAAAAGTGTTTCCTTTATCCGCATAATTATGTTTATAGGGGGGTCAATTGACGTCAATGATGCTCTCTGTGCTGTTGTACATCGACGGGGTCAGTCATTTGCCCACCATTGTCCACCAAATTGACCAAATGGGTGTTCCATCATTGTAAATTTTGCAGTTTTCTTTCAATTCTTTCAATTTCCGACCCGTTTTTATTGTCAAGTGGCCGAAAAACGGTAGACAATTGCGAAGTGAATATACACAAAAAGCAAACACTACCCATATTTAAATCCCTTAATAAGATCGATTTGGGGGTATGTCTTATTTTTTTCTCCCTTCCTTACAACTTTCTAAACCTAATTTAAAGTCAAGAAAATTCAGAATTGTTAAAAAGCGCAAAAAAACACTAAATTAAATATTAAACCATTCTCCTTTAAAAAATAATAATTTGCCCTTTGTAAAGAGATAGTGTAAAAGTGCATTAGCAAAGGAAAAAAAAATATCTCATTAAAAAATCTAAATTAATGCTCATACTTAAAATAAAAAATAAAATTATCATAAATATTACACTAATTAATGCAGATTGTAGTAACATACATTAAATTGATTATTTGTGTAGAATATGGAAATAATAATTTTTTTTTGCAAAAAGGTAACTAGGACATGGCGCAAGCAATGCTACCAGTAAATTTAAAAAAACAATGGTTAAAGAAAAATAAATTAAAAATCATGATTTAAAAAAATCAAAGCAAAATATAAACATATATGTAAAAACTTATTATATTAAAAGAATAAAATAAAAAAATGATTATAACAAATAGTGTAAGGATAAAAAATTTGAAATTACATACACTTGACAGTAAACACTAATGACAAATCGCTTTAAAACAATAATAGGGAAAAGAAAAAAAAACAATTAAGAAAACCGAACGCCATAAAATACAAAAATTCTGATTGATCTGAGACCAAAAAATTAATCAAATATTAGATCATTATAAATAAAAGTGCTTTAAAAAAGTTATTCAACAAAATTACCTTCAATAAGCATAAATAAATGTAAATCTAATTCGATTTTTGCGATCAGAGCACCAAGATGATACCAAGATAAAATCCGATGGCATAAATTAACACTATGTAATTATAGATAATATTTTAGCAGAAAAACAAAATTTATGTTTCCAAAAAAACTAGGACTAATAAATTCATTAAAGTCCTACCAGAATCGTGTTTCCGCGGAAACGCCACGTCAGAGTGGAAGAAGCATGATTTAATAATTTTTAAAATATTTAAAAAACAAACCAAAGATGGGCTAATTGGCAAACCGATTAATGGCCTAAGCCTCCGAGAGAAGCTATAGAATTTTTTATAAATCTCAAAATTTAGAATATTAAAAATAATTTAATGGACCTGAATTAAATAAATACCAAGACGGATTATCGAATAATATTTTAGCTAAACAATAAATTCAAATTTACAAAAAAAATGGAAATAAAATTAATAGAAAAGTGCTATGAAATTTTCTTGTTTATAAAATACTTCATTACAATAAAAATAATAAGTAAAATAGAAATGTGTGTCAACAAGAAATGAAATAAAAATTAATTCAATACAGTTTGTTCTAATAACCTCCTAACTAATCTTTAAAAAAAACCAATGAAAAATTATGGTTTTCAACTAGAATTATATGAATTCCTTACTAATTTTATATTAATGGTTTCAGTAATCGTTTGAAAAATTTCTCACTTAAATGAAGGAATTACAATAAAAAAATAAGCTGTTGGTGAGAGAAAGAAAGCATATTGACTTGAATAAAAAAAGTGCTAAATGTCGCGATTGAACTTCACGAACGCCAATCAAATTGATTGGCGATGGAAGTGATTATGGGGAGGGGGTGGTTCCTTTCCTTTCACCCTTCCTCCGCCCAAAAATGTACCGAGTTTTTTGCATTTCGGCAAATAAACTCGCCCGTCTCACCCATCCGACCGCAATTTCTGTTGTTTATTAAATTTAACCCCTGGGGCAAAGGCAAAAACCCTGACCACAACCACAAAGTATTTCGTTTTGCCTATTTGACCACCTAAAAACCATTCATCTGTCACCCATTTTGCCCCAAAATGCAACCTTTCACGTGAATCCCGTTTCACCCCTTTTTTCGATCACACCACCACTTTGTTAGTATTTAAACCGCGATCATTTTCACATTTTTGTTGCCCAATTTCATCTGTCGAAATAAACTATTGCTATCGAAGCAATTTTTGCCCTCTGCGGAGTGCCCAATCCGCCCGTCAGTCCCTCCCCTTTTGCCAACCAACAACAAACGGAAATTTCCGTACATTATCGTGCCTCGCTCGAAGGGAGGCGCGATATAAAAAAGCCCTCGATAGAAGCGACATAACAGTTCAAGAGAGGTGCGGGGATGTAAAAGAATTCGGTTTTGTACTTGAATTTTAATTTATATGTATCTTGATTTGTCCAAATAGGCCTAAATGAACTAAAAAATTATGTCTTTTACAATTTATGACATGGAATTTGAATAGTTGGAGAATTACAGTCCAAGAGAGGCGTGGGGATGTAAAATAATTCGAATTTGGTACTTTGAATTTTAATTTATACGTATGCGATTATTGTTAACTTATTGGTCCAGTAATGATTGAAGAAAATCAAAATTGGTCAATTTCTATTATTTTGAACAATTTAACAAAAAAATAAATATCCAAAATAAAAATTTACATATTTTGAATAATTTATAAGGGCGTGATTGGAAGATGGACTATGAGTGTGGCGCATCAGCATGGAGGAGAACCGGTGCGGCAATGTTTCGTTTTTGCGAAACATGGCTGCTCGCGACATAATTATGAGAAAAAAGTCAGTCAAACTAAAGGAACAAATATTTTTGATACTAAGAATATTGATAGAGATGAAATATTACATATTTTTAAATTTTAGTCTCCACGTCGCAGCATATACATTTATATGGTAAATTAACTAAAAAAAGAAAATTTTACCAAACCTAAAAATTACTTAACTTGCAATAAATTAAATATTAATTTCTTTACTGAAAATATTTTATTTAAATCTAACAAAAGTCATATAAATATTACATTTTGAATAATGAGAAGTAGCGCAGACGCAGACATCGACCATGCTACGGGCTTGCAGTCAATAGACAATTATTCAATTCATACTTTATTACAGTATTTAGTTTCCAACATTTGGCAAAAAAACAATCAATAATATTAAACATTTCTCGAAAAAATATTAAAATATAAAATAAAAAAAGAAGATATCAGATCAATAATTCGCAAATTGTTTATATTTCAAAAAAAAATCAAACATTACCCTTTTGAAAAAGTGAGATGGAATTTTGTTTAATTAGTTGTATCTTAAATATATTATTACTTTGATAAAAAATTACTTACATGAAAACTTTAAAAAAAAGTTAAAAGGCGCTGCCCATTAAAAAGACGAAAAAAGTTTTTGAATATGAGCTTAATAACCAATTAAAATCAACAAAAAATTACAGTGAAATGACAAAAAATTCCTTTTATTATTTATGGTTCTTAACACAAAAATTAACTTAGCCCGAAAATAAATTTTGGCAAAAAAACAATAAGAATAATAAAAATTTAAATGATTAAATTGACAAAAGCTGTATTAACAATCAATATCTGCTGTAGACTCAATTACATCTAACTTGCAATTAAAGAGCAAATATAATATTTGTATCTCAAACCAATTTAAACTAATTTAATTCTTAACTGTCAAAATAAAAATAGTGCGATATTAGTACTGCCGAATTATCCCTTGCATTACCGGTATCTGTCAAAGAAAAAGCACCTAGATCATGAGTTTAAAAACAGGTAGATTTTAATATAACCAACCATATCTATCTCTAACCAAATAAAATCTATTAAATTACATAACTGTCTAAACTAAAATGGTGGCGCCGAAATTAATAAATTAGTAATTAATATACATAAAATCAGATTATCATTGTCCCTTGCCTTTGTTATACTTCAGCAACACGTTGATCCAAATCCATTTATAGTAATTAATGACCCTAAACGATGTGAAGATAATTGATGACTCCTGAAATCTTCATTCAAAATTAAAATCAATCACTCAATTAAGTATGAATTTTCAACAAAAATCAAATTTTTACAAAATATATTTGTGTAATGCTAAAAAAATTAAAATTTTATTAAAACAGAAATAATCAAAATTATCCCTAATAAAATGGCGCATTAACTATAGTTATTTATTGTCTAATAAAATTAAACGATGAGCATACATATAAAGATTAATCTTTAAATAATCTTTTAATTAAGTTTCCCACAAGTTACTTTTGTTACCATGTTTCCAAAATTCTTTGCTGGACTAGGCGTTGGAGGCTGGAACGGCTTCATATTTATTAATACAATCATTTGAAATTTACATTAAATATTAAAATGTTAAAAAGATAATAAAAATATATTCAACAAATTTAAGATGGAATATATTTAATCTTTTTATCAAAAAAGTTTTATTGGTTGGATAACTACGCACAATGATGCATAAATACATAATAATGAACAATGGAAAAGATAAAACTGAAATAAAAGTAAGCTAAAAGCTTACCAAAACAGTAATATGAACAAAAAAAAATGAAAGCAATTATTAAAAATATAACGAAAAATAATACCTAATTTGACTTGAAAAACGAGCGATATCAATACAGTCTTTATTGATAAAAAACTCGGATTGAACTTCGGAAAATTTAAAAAATTTATGTATTTAAATGTACAAATGAGCGTAGTTTTCGATCCAAGAATAGAGAGATCCGTCACCTACAAGCGATTCAACAAAATTGATGAACTCTTCAGTTGCTAAATTAATAAATGTACACCTGTTTCAAAAAATATTCAATTTAATTTAAACGCATTTGCTTAAAATTAATTACCGATTTATCCATCGAAAATTATGAAAAAAATCAAATTTTTACAAAGTAAATTTGTTTATTGCTAAAAAATAGAATATAATTTTATTGGAAATAGGAAATAATCCAAACCAAATCCCAATAAAAAGACACATTAACTATCGTTATTTGAAGTTCTATTAAAGTTAAAAGATGACCTGCAATTTGCAATCTATTTTTATATAATTTAATCGATTTTATTTTAACAATTAATTTATGTTATTATATTTTGCACAATGCAAATAAATATTTAAAAAGCGTTTTTAAATGTAGTAGAGCGTGCAATATATTCTGATGAAGTTCCCACGCCATCTGGTTTCAGCATCAAGGAAAGTTCATTATGCATAAATACAATAATATCATTGCAAAGAAAACATAATTATGTCACGAAAAATTAAATAATTTTAGCAATCTTTTAATTAAAAGCAAAAAACTCATAGAGCTTTGGCATGCCCATAAAAAGCATCGACCTTTAGCATGCAAACAATAAATAAAAATCGTCAAAAAAAAAACGATACTCAGTTAACCGAATAAGGCTTTAAATTTAAAATTGTTTTAACCTCCCAGCATATTGCATATGAATCTAAATTCAAATTAGTCTAGTAATTTATGAAGAAAACAAAATTTTTGCAATATAGTTTTTAAAACATTCTAACGGAAAAATACAACATTTACGTATTTTTTATTCTTAATTATGATTTAGGTCAATTATTGGAAAAAAAAATAGTCTAACAAAGAAACATACATTCAGACACGGATATTATGGGAGAGCATGCATGACCAAAGATGAAGCACACTTTAGAAATGGGATCTTCATTTCGCACCATATAATTTATAAATTTAATCCAAAGAATTCTTATTGTTAATAAAATTTAAGATCAAGATGAGAAAATTAAATGTTTAAACTAAAAAGTGGTCAAATTTAGTGAAAACAATACCGTTTTGCTTTAAGATTCAATTAAAAAAAATTTTTTATTTAAAAACATATGAAATAGTCTAATAGACTACACACATTTTCACATTAATAAATAAAAAAAAGATTCGTAATGAATTAGATGAGTTATAAAATAAGATCTTACAGAGAAGATCCAATGATAATTAAATGCTCGATGGCAAATAAGCCAAGCTGATAACGCAAAATCCTTATTAAAAAGGCACAAAAATCCTCAAAAGGGCACAAAAATAGGCACAAAATATTTTTAAACACCAATTTTTTCAAGACTTTTTAAAGCCAAAAAATTTTTAAATCAACTAATATTATTAGACATCAAAAGGTGTTTTAATTTTATAAAAAAACTATTTTTAGTGACACCTTTTTTGAACTTTTGATATGTAAAAAATCGAATTTCACTAGCGTACTTTTTGAAATAATCAGGAGCAGCACGCATGTTACATTAAAATTATGTTTGATGAGCAGCAATCATCACACTATAGTCATTCTGGCACGAAAATAAAAAGTGTGTTTTTTATGGTACTAAAATAATAATAAATTTTATCTCTAATAATAAAAGTTATAAATGTATTGCTCAAACAACGGCACAGGAAGAGGTGAGTTTAAGGGAACCGGGTCCAATTAGCATCCCCTCGCTGACCTTCAAAGTTAGTGGCGTAGTCAATGGGCAGGGAGGGACTTTCTCATTGCTGGCTTTAAATCAGCAAACAGAGAGTAGGCACCGGGCAATTAGTGCCCCTCCTTGGCCTCCATGCCATTGAGCAGTACTAGAGGAGGAGGAACACACACAAACCGGCACCGGAAAGGCAATTCCCAACCGGTCCGACACGCAGCAAAAACAGAGCAGCTGTACAAAACCTCTTCAAAGCCAACAATGGTCACAGAGGACACTCAAGCGCATGGCCACCGGCTCATTAGAATCTTATTTGATAAGTCGGATACGTTCCTTAAGTTTCTTGCACTTCGCGAACAACTTTTTTTAGTTGGTTTAACCGTCTTTTCTTAATTCGCTTTACTTGTTTAATTTAGTTGCTGTTTCATATTGAATTTACTTATTTAATTAATACATGCTTTATATCATTAAGTTTTTTTTGTCCCATAAATTCATAAAGTATGAGTTTGGACATCTTTGATGGATTTAAAAATTTGCAGTAAAAATGCAGTTAATATGGCGGATCCATAGATGCCTCGGTCTGCAGGAAGCAGCTATGATAATATTGTAAAAACATTTTTTCTCGAACAAAATTCCTTTCTATTTATTGTTTATTTCATTATGATATTTACTTTTTTGGTTGTGACATACACTTTGTTTTTTGGTATTTACCTTATTGATTTAGGATATTCATGCTTGAATTTAATGTAATAACAAATGATGTAGTATCGTCAGTATAAATACGCAGTCCGTTTAATGCACGTGTCCTTTGTCCCAAATGGTCTCAAAAGCTGCCTTCTTGAATTTGTATGGCCATGATTTCATCTTAGTTTCAACGTCACTGAAGATAGTAGTTGTCACAGTGCTTATTTTTAATTGAAATTTTATTGTCAAAATTATATCGAAAAGTGTAGTTTTTTTTCAATCTTCGCAAATTAAATCATGCAAGCAGATGCTTTGAATGCCTGCGTCTTGGTTATGCGTTCAATTTGCTTTTCGTTGCATTTTTTCGATTTAATGTCTGCCAGTTAATTAAAAGGTATATTAGTATATTAAAATTTCGTTTATTTGTCTTTTTAATTTTATTTTTTTGGCCCACAAACTTTGGTGGTGCAAAAGTGAGTGTTACTACGTTTAGTTGTATTATAGTATAGCTAAATGTATTGTTATAAATATTTGATGATCTATTATGCTTTATTTCAAGGCGTGACTGATTAATGATTGCCTCATTTGCCAGCCCAATCTTTGAATCGAAGAAAATTTGAATATATTTCTATAAAGATAAATTTTTATTATTTTTCTATTTTTATTATTTTCCTATTGGTTGCTTATATGTATTATGCCATCATATTTTTGGCTTCATCAAAGCATCAGATATCTTTCTAAATTATATTAATAACTGTTTTTGCATTTATAAGTAAATTTTTATTCTCTCTAAAGAACTCCATGAAGAAAATAATTTGATTTATAATATTTCGCGTATCCAATTCAATGCCTATTTGAATTTATAAGCATTTGGCTATACTTTTGATTTTTTATTGAATTATCTCATTAACTTTTTTAATTAATAAAATTCATTGAATTATGAGTTTGAATATGTAGGATGGATTTTTTCAATAATTTGAAATCAGTAAAAAGCAAAGTTTTTGCAAAAATTTCTCTTAAATTCTTATAAATTTATTTATAAAAATTTGCAGTAAAAATACTGAAATCTCCAAATCTACACGGCGTCATAATGAATATGTCCAGGTTTTCAGTAAGCAGAAGTAATAATGAAATTTTTAATTTTGGATATTATTTAATAATTTAAGGTTATAATATTTTTCTATTAGAATTTTCAGATATAAGTATTTTCACTGGGTAACTTTTCCGCTTGATTGCGGGTCTCAAAATAAAAACTTTTCATGAGTGTATTTTTTTTTAATATAGCAATCATTTTCAGTTTCCATAATCCAATGATTTGATATTTTAAATATTTTTTTAAAGAATAATAATTTTATTTCCAGGAAAAAAATTGTGACATTTTAAGGAAAATTAAGGCAAACTTGAGAGATTTGAAGCCAAAAATTGGAATTTTCATACAAAATAAGCATAGTCAAAGTGCTGAAGTTGAAAGGAGTTGATCCGGCGGTGCCTTATGCACCGTCGGCGGGAGAAATTTTTGAATATTTTAGTGAATCTTGTTAAGTTTGTGCATAAAATTCAAACATTTTATTTCAAAAAATATAGAACACCAAACCATTTTATAAAAAATTTGTTACTTTTCGGTTATGAGGCCAAATTTTGAATTTTTAAAAAATCAACAGATGGCGCGTAGAATTGCAAAAACAACGCGCGCGACTATTTAGGAGGCATAAAAGCCACAAATTCAGCTAAGATTTCTTCAAATGGTTCTGCGCCACGATTTTTGACATCTTCGCGCCAGAGGAACTCGCACAGATAAGAGTCAAGCATTTGGCGGTGCGTGCCGTGCTGCTTTTTGATGCACGCTTTTGCAGAGCGCCAAAAGCCTAAGTCTTTTCCATTTTTCTTTTAATAAAAAAATTGGCCTCATAACCGAAAAGTACCAAAAATTTAACTAATGTTCGGGAATTTCAAGAAATCAGAACCAAATAAGAACCATGAGCTGAAATCAGAACAAATCTGAAAAATCAGAACATATCACACCCCTAGAATAAAGGGACTATTTTAAAATGTCCAAATATATGGAGTCTTTATTAGATTGAATGGTGACAAGATGACGACGCTAAAGATTTATTATTGAAAAATTGAGGTTATTAAAAAATTGCCTTTTATCCCTCGTGATAACCTTATGCAGAATCTTTGCGTTAAATTGTTTAACCTTATCAATTCAACATTTTTATTCGTAATTTTGTTTTTATTATTGTGATTTATATTTTGATCACTTATATTTTAAATTGCAAATCGAATCATTAAGTAACAATGTGATAAATAAATAATTTCGCTGGCATTAGGCGGGTTTGTTCATAAAATCACATTGTATTTTCAATTAAAGAATAATTTGATTTATTTCACGTCTCCATCGACGTCGCCACCAGAATATGTCCAGGTTTTTAGCAAGACTAAGTGATAATATAAGTAAAAACAATTTTTCTCAAACAAAATTTATTTTCATTTAAATTGCTGAATGTTAGTTATAGGATAATCGTAAACTTAATTTTGGGATTATTTAATAGTCAAGTTTATAATATCTTTCGATCTGAATTTTCCGATAAATGTGATTTTCGTTATAATTATTGACTTTTCACATTTTTTATTCTTTGATAAACGAGAGTGGTGTATTGTTATTTCTATAAACCTTTTAGTTGATTATCAAATAAATCTTTTGAATATAAATATTGGATGATTTATTAAAACCTGTTTTACCTCAAGAAGTAACGTTAGGTAATTAATTGTATTTGTTTTTTTTTGAATAATCGTTTTAGTTCAATTATTGTCTAAAAAATAACTTTTCCATGAGTGTGATTTTTTTGATGTTTAAAATTTGTAAATTCATTTTTTAATTAATTGCTTTTTATTGGCGTCTTTTTTTATTCATTATGCTGTTGAATCTGGTAATATTTGTATAAATTTTTATAATTATTATTTGGGCCTTAAGTTTGATGTACGTTTAGGGCCATATCTAATAAACATTTTAAAAAAGGTGCGTTTTAATCCAGAATGTCAGGGACGATCCAGCTATACGAAGATTTTTTTGAATCTAAATGGCAGTTAAAACAAGAAATATCTTCTATGTAATGCGAACTCAGAAAACCGTTTCTAGAAATTTTTTTTTCATCGATAAAAACTATTGGGTTGTCTGATAAGTAAGGGCGCTTTTTTCATGACCATCGTTATTTGTTTTTGGCCAATAATTTATATTTATTTTTTTGTCTAATTTGTTTTTATTATTGTCTGCTTCACGACCCCAGTATTTCTTTTTTTGTAGGCCTTTTTTTAAATTTTTAGCAAATTTTTAAAGTCCGATGGATCGCAAGGCACTTCGTGACCTATTACACAAACAATTCGAAAACGGTCAAAAAGCGGCATCCGCTGCACGAAAAATCAACAAGCTGGTCGGAGAAGAAGCAATTTCATCACGGCTTGCACAAAAATGGTTCAAAATGTTCCGTGAAGGACGGGAGGACACTGCGGATCGAGACCGTGCCGGCCGACCAACAACAGTGAACAAGCGGATTCTGGCACAGCGGCTCAGACGAAAGAAGGACATCTCTAGGCGGGAATTGGCTCGTTTTAAACTCATTTTGGGCGCACAAGAATTTGCTACGCTTAATGGAGACAGAATTAACAGAAGGAGCGTGCTCATGGATTAGTTAAAAAGAACAACTTGTAATGTTAAGTCTCAAACTGAACTATTTCAATGTTAATAAAGGATTAATATTTGATGAGCGGTAGTACTTTGTATTGCGATCATATGCTTCGCTGTGAAAAATCATTTAAGAAAGTTAGATCGTATTAAATTGTAAATAAATCATGTCCGATGTTTAATATTGTTTAGTTCAACACTTTTTTGTAAAGATTTATATGGAAGACTTATTTATTATCAAGAATGGCAATTTAAACCGTCGTCGAAAAATCTGGTTTCTCGCCCGTGTCAACACAAAGACAAACGGCAAATGGCGTGCTTAATTTAAGATTAAGAAAAATTAATAAAAAGAATTTCTCTAAACTGTTATAGCAATACAAACAAAAAACGTTAGCCTTTTCAAGTACAATATTGAAAAATAATGAACAAAGTTGCTGTGTTGAGGGGACTAGTTTAATACAACATACCTGTAAGAATTCCTTAGCGAAATGGTAAAATTGTTTAATCTATAATAATAATAATTTTAAACATTATTGTCATAAGCTTTGAAAATGAGTAGTAGTATTTACCATTTTTATAAGATTCGAGATAAGAAAATCAGGACTGTGGAAGTGCGCGTTGGAGCTGAACCGTTTAATGAATTATTTATATAATAGTTTGTGGTAATTGTCAAAAAGTCAATTCTCAAATTATCCAAAAGTCCATTGTCCATCATTACAAATTATTCTGCTAATTGCCAAATATTTGCAAATAACACTTATTCATTTTTCTAATCTTTGAGTGTAAAAGAAATTTAAAATTTTATTTGCTTGTTTTTACTTAAACCAAATTCTATTATTTCCTTTTTTGTTTAATTCCGAGATATGAAGAAAAATAATATTTGCGAGTAGAGGGCAAAAAACCTGTGAAAAATTAAAATTGTGGTTTTTTTGGTTCCATAGTTGACATAGTTGATGAAAATCAAGTTTATTTTAGGTATATTAAAAAAAATATGGTTTGTCAGCGCAATTGCATTTGCCATAAGATTTTATATAGATTTAAATATTAGCCTAGTCAACGAAAATGTTATAATTACTGAGCAGGGGTATATTATTAAATAAATTGTAATATCATGTAACTGAAAATTTTGCTAATTTCATATTTTTATTTCTATGTGTGTTTATTGTTGTTAGCTAAATGTTCTCTCTGATCTATTTTACCTTTTTATCCGATTATGCTATAGCTTTTTATATTATTTTTTTAAATGTCATAAATTAAACTTATGCAACGTGCTCATGTATATGTCGGATTGACTTCCGAAGGAAGTGCAATCGGTCTGAGCCCTGCACGGAAGCAGAGCAGCCCCATGAACAAATCTTTATTTTAATTTAACTGTAAAGTTTTTTAGGTTTAGATAACATGCTGAATATAGTCCATCAATTACTTAAATGTTTAATAGCAACTTTTTAAAAATTCTTATTATTTTATATTTATTCGTGTCTGCCGCTGAATTATCATTATGTGATTCAGCTAGGAGTAAATTCAAAAGCATGTTCTTATTAAATTGAAATGCACATTAATAAAAGTCTCTAAACGAGTTTGTAAAATTTATTTTTTTCTATAATATCGATTTTATATTTTTAGTGCATTATATTACAATCTTATTAGACCTTTGAATTAACTTATATTACAATTTTTAAGCTTTGTATATTCACTTCATAACAGCAAATTAAATTATATAATGTTGATTATATCTAAATTTAACCACTAATTTAAAAATTCGTCATTAAGCACATATTAATTAAATTTATTATTCTTATTTTTATTAGTTTTCATAAATTAGTTTTATTGGTAGATTTTTGAAAATCTTGCTCATATTCAATCTTAAATTTTCGCATTAAAATTTTTTTCTGGAACCTGAATTGAATCTGCAATTTAAACAAATATTCCAGCAGTAAGCAGCATTTCTTGTCACATATGACAGGGCCAAATTGCCATTTTGTAATTTTTGTTGCAATTAGATTTTGTTAGCAAATAAACGAGTGTTGAGTTTTCATATTTAATTGAAGTAATTGACTTGAATTCGGCGAATTCTTTTCTTTAATTTCTTTTTTGCTTTTTTTTTAAGTTACACCGTTTATAGACAATAGTTAAACTAATTTACAAAAAGATATTGATTGCCATTTATTAATTTGACGACTTTTAATTTCTTACGTCCATGGTACAGTATAAATATTAAAAATCTGATTTTTGAAAGGGCTGATTAATCGCAATTAAGATTATGGAAATTATTGTTTTTGCCTAAATTAGAAATATTTTTGGAAAATATTGATCATACGGCCCAAAGCCAAAGCCCAGACTCCAAATCACCTAAAACCACTTTTATAGGTTTCCTTAGGTGCTGAAAACGATAGAACAATCAAAATTTTTGCGCGGAAACCATTTTAAACCGGTTTAAAGTTGTGAAAAATGGGTAAGAAATGAGCAAAAACCAGCCCAAACACATTAATTTCCTGATAATTTGGTATCAATCGATAGCTCTCGAATTTATTTAGTAAAGATCACATCTTAAAACATTGTCAAAATGTAAGAAAAAAGTTTCTATAATTGTCATCAAAGTAATAAAAACAAATAATAATAATAATATTACTATGAAATGTAAAATTCTAAAAAAAATAAACACTACTGATAGCCGAATAATATGTCTTAAAAAAGGTGTAAAGTGCCGGAAAAATTCTAATACACAAAATATGCGAATTGAGCTTAATGAAAAACGAACTAAAAAGAGGACGGAGACAATTTTCTACCGTCTTCTGTTTACTCAACGACTGCAAAGCACATTTTTCGACAAATAAATCGGCGTTGAACTGAATTTAACTGCAGAAATTCTAAGATAAATTTGTTGGAATTGCACGGTAATAACCAGAAGATTTTTAAGCTTCACCTCACAAAATAAACTTTTATAAAAACATTTTTGTTGTATTATCAGAAATAAATTCTTTCAATTCTTTTGATATATTCTAAAAATATTAAATCTTTATAAAAATACAATAAATTACTTTACCAAAATATAGAAACCTTAAAAGAAATTGGGAGATATACCCAATTCAATAACAATTATGATTTAATTAAAATGAAGTTGTAATGACTCTTTCCCTTCAGATTCATTCTCTGGGACGTCATGAATTAAATCCAAAAGAAATCAAAAACAAAAAATTCTTATTAAAAAATATTTTTTATTTTCATCAAAAAATTTTAAACTTAATTTTAATTTTAAGACTATAGTACAATTTTAAAAAAATTGATAAAGTTTAAAATAAATATTTAAGTAAAGTTAAATAAAACTTAAGTTTCATGAAAATTTTAAAAGTAAATTAAATTTATATTTCAAAAAGACATTTCTTATTATTTTTTCATATTTGACATTTTTCCATCATTTAATGCGACTTCGAGACATGAGCCTTAACGCATCTGTATAAATTATCAAACATTCTTTATTAAATATATCAAACAAAGCTTGTGAAAATTACAGCCTTTATTTACATCGCCAAAATGTTGTCTCTAAAAATTAGAAAATAAACAGTAATTTGTCCAAACATTAAAATTAAATAACAAATTTAGTTGTTTGAGAAAAGAACTAATATTTAAATTGGCTAAAAAGAAAAATATTAGTTAGCGATTCTTGTTGCAAATAACTTAACAAAAAGAAAAGTTAATGCGAGAAAAAATTAAAAGTTGTTTAACAAAGCGTCTTATTATTTTAAATGGAAAGAGTCAATTAACAAAAACTTAATAGCGCTATTGTATAAACAAAAAAAAACCTAGTAGGCCGCCGAATAATTTTTCAAAAACCTAAAAATTCTAAAGCGTAGATAAATTATTATTTTAGTAATAAAAGTTGGAAATACAAATAATTCTGCTACTGGAATGACTTGAGACTTTCGTTCGCATAAATTAATTTTGTATATATAAAAAATTCAATTATAACAACAATTAGTAAAATGTACAATTGCATTTCCAATATGTAAAAAAGAATTACCGAATATTAAAAATAGATAAAATTTATAATTTTTATTTACATTAATTGTATTGGTCTGGTGAATAAAGGTGTTTTATTTTGAATTTCCGAAATGCGAAGAATGCATGTGAATGACAAAAATATTCATAAGGATAACAACGACAAAAACATTTAAAAACAACTATATTATTATTCCATGCACACAACTACTCTCAGAAAGTAATCTGTTTGTTTTTTACACGGGTTTACATTATATTGCAAGATCTAGGAATTTTAATACAAAAGAATATTTTTCTTGAAGGAACGTCATTAAAGTTGACTAACGTTGAGAATATAATATTACAAAAGTATTTTGGAAATAAGAATTAAAGGAGAAGAAACTTTTTAGGCAAATAAATTATGTCATCCTTCGCATTATTAATTATGTTAACAAAAACAAAATTGTTTCCAGTAATACTTTAAAAACATAACTATTGATATTTTATACATACCTTCAATAAAGATAATTTGATGGAAATACAAATAATAGTGCGTATTACTAAAACCATTTAATTAAATTGAGAATAAACAGTACCAATTAACTCAAAAAATAATTACAAAAATAAAAAAATTTATATTCAAACAAATTATGAACAAAGAGAAGACTATTTACATTTAAAGAATATTCAAAACTAAATCTAAATAATACAAAATGATTATGGGAGAAATTGAATCGACTCTAAAATGGAAGAATTGTACTACAGACAAGAAATGTTAATAAATTCTATTGAATATATTGAACCAACTGGAACAACGAAACTACATTATCTTTTGGGTACTGATTGCCGTAAACGGTGGCAAGACGGTGGTGATGGCGGAACGGTTTGGTGTAAGAAAAGAACATGCTATTGATTAATAACATTTTCAAAAATAAAAAATTGAAATAATATTATTTTTAAAGGAATACGATTTGAAAGATATGATTTTAAAGATAGCACCAATAAGGGGGTAAACACAGAATGGGTAGCCATTGGGCTATTATTTGACCAAAGTGGGGAGGGACGCCCAAATTGAGGGAACAAATGCGTCATTATTGTAATCAAATAACTCCATTTTTTATCAATTTTCAAGCATTATTTTAAATTTTAAGGTATAATTGGCATTTTCCCTTCCCAACAAAATTATTATTTGTTTGTTTACATTAAACTTTTTCTCCCCTGCCCGGCGGCGCTTAAAAACAAAATTTATGCTTAAATATAAATTTTCTACAAGCCATTATTTGTTTTATATTTATTCAATTTATTATTTTTGATTTGATTCGGGCACTTGTGGCTGATACATTGTTAATACGCGTTACCATTTCATTCGTTTATATTTTTTGCATTGCATAAAATATTAATAAGTTTACTAATTAAGGAACTTAATTTTTTTGTTAAGCCCATGAGTGCCTTTTTTAAACGATTTGATTTATTTGTAATAATTCTTTATTTTAAATTAAAAAATTTAATAATAAATATTTTTATCATATTTTTTGTAACACCTAAATGTGTTTTTAATATTATCAATTTTTTGGCACTTTTTAAGATTATAAATGTAGTATAAATTTATAACTACAACAAGAAACTATATTTTGTTTTTTTTTCATTGGTTTGCTAAATTTATTATTAAACTTTATTCTTCTTAAAAATTAATTTCTGTTTTTATTTATGCTGTTTATTTTGCTATTGATTCGTTTATAATTATCGTTTCATGAAATTATCAAAAAAATTAATAATCGCGCTTTGACGTGGGTCACGTTGATATCGATTGTTATCTAGCGTAACTATTACTTCAAGGCTAAATATTGTTGATATTAAGGTCGTAGTTCTTGAAATTATCCTTCTCTTTTAATTTTTATTCTTTTCATAGAATTATTTAGTGATGAGCAAATTTGATTTAAATTTTTTATTGTAAAATTTGATATTAATCCTTTCAGAATATAGTTTGACGTCGACTGCAATCATATTCCACTACTGCTGATTTTTTAACTGAGAGGCGCTATTCAGCGTGTTATAAATTTATCTTTTGTATAAAATTAATGATTAATAAATCCAAAAGTAAATTAATTTGGCCTTTTATTTTTGTTTATCATCTTGCAGTCAGGGACACTTTAGGTTTTGTAAAGATGATTTTACTCATTCATTTTTAATTAAGAAAAAATTCTATTAATATGTAAGTTCATTATTGATTTTGCATTTATTGTAAATTGTCTTTGAACCATTTCTAAAATTGGTATAAAAATTATACACTAGTTAATAGGAAGACAATCTTACAATTAATTAAAAAAAACACAGATTCCATTGCTTAACGTACGCACTTGCAAACTTCAAGCTCTTCGTCATTATTCTTCAAGAGAATTATTTTCATTTGATTATTCATATTTTTTTATATAAAATTAGGAATTATTTTGGCTAATTATGTATTTTCATGGATGGTATTATCTCTTATAATGTGCCGGGAATAAAATAATATGTAATTAGAACTATCTGTCAAGCATTTTAAAGGAAATTTGACATAAATTATTTTAAGTAAAATTTTAATTACTTTTCACATTATTTTTGAAATTTTTTTTTCAAAGCATTACACACAATTGCTTTTTGCGCTGTTTCATAGCATTCATTGCTTTATCAAAACTTCTTTATCTACTAATTGACAATTTTGAGACTTTGCTCGCGCACTTATAGCTGAGACATTGTTAAAGCGCGTTGCTATTTCATCAGTTTATATTTCATTAATCGCATGAAATAATAAATAAGTTTTATTAATTTTGTCATTGTCAGCCAATATGATATAGTATTAATATGTATATAATATGTAGTTGTTTTGTGAATTAATGCGCAAGATGGTCAAACAATTATTTTATTGCCTTTTATAGTTGATGTTGTAATTATATGACGAAAACATTGCTGAATCATTGTTTAATATTTTAAACTTTACAAGTTGATAAGGCTTTTGTTTGTTTAAACTGATCAATATTTACGCGAATTTTTATTTATAGAATATAACAATATTCAAAAAAGTGAAAATTTTATTATCTTATTTTTCGGAATTCAAACACTCAAACTTTGGGTAGCAAAAAATAATTTTGGTTGCCCTTAGGTTAATAAACAATTATCATTGAGAAAATAAGTATGCACATTTCTGTATTTTTTTATATACGGAACTAATAAATTTAAGTGGAATATATTACATAACGAAGATGAAAGAAGTATGATAAGATTGCTTTATTCTCTAACATGTGTTAATTCATTTTAATGCAGAGTGTCGAAACTTTAATTCTACAATTTTTCCTTAACGCATTTTGTTGCAGCCATTTTAATATAAAAGAGAATTTCAAATTCGTATCTTTATAATTTTTGGAAGAGATTCATATTTTTTATCTTTTATTTGAAAATTATGTCAAATATATGTAGATTATGTTCATATTAAAAATTTTATTTTACATGTAGTTAGTCCTCGTTTACAGATGAGTTGAGCAAACTCACCTTAACGATTAATAAATTAAGTTATTTTACTATTAAAAATAAATATTTTTGGTTCTGGCGTAATATTATTATCGCCTTATTCTTAGTTTACAAATTAATGGATTAAAACAGCCAGCATAATAATCACTATTTTATCTTTATCAATTCAATTGTCTTGGAATAATTTCATTTCATTATTAATAAACATTCGGCGAAGTCTTTTATTTTAATTTAACAGCTTAAAATTTTTATTATATGAATGATTGGTTCTACCTACCACCGACACTTCTGCTGACAAATAAGTCAAAGTCGGGCGGATGAGGAAATGGTGGTCATCTAATCAATTGTAATGTCTGACCTATGAGTGGCAGGACAGACACAATGATAAGACAATGGGGAGGGAGGGATGAGGTGAGACACTTGCGTCTTATGTATATGTTGCACCCGATTTGAAAAATCACCCGATTTCAAACGAACATTGCCAAACATGGGGTTAAATACACCCGAACTTCTAATTGTTTTAGGGAAATGATTTTAGACCCCATGTCGAACAAGTCTGTAAAATTTCGGGTTTAATGTTTAACCGAACAAGTCAAAAACATTCAACAAACTTTTCGAAGTTTGAAATCGGCTTAAATGTTTTTTCAATATTTTGAACATGTTCATATGAACATAAAAACCTGAAATTTTACAGACTTGTTCGAATTTCGGTATAGAACCGAATTCCTTACTTAGTTTCGGGTTTTAAGTGGTTTAGGCTACGTTCGTTAGAACTCACCCATGTTCGTTTCAAATCGGATACCCGCGACGGTTTGGTTTCAAATCGGGTGATTTTTCAAATCGGGTGCATGCAACATATATACGGAAGCGGTTGCAGATTTAAAAAATAAAACTTTTCAGTATTACCGGTTCGGTAATACTGCCGATTTCCTCCCGTCCATCTTCGCGATTTTGTCCATATTTTAATTATGTCAAAAATTTACGTCCATATTTAGCAATTTTGAATATTTTCTTAACTAATTTCATTAATCTGCTCAAAAAACTTCCCACTAGCAATTTGTCCTAGTGGTCTGTGCGACCGACAACATAATTTTTATCTCAGGTTCAAATCCTTTCCATGTTACTGATTATTATTGGTCATTTTCGCCCATACTTCCTCTCATTTAGGCCTTATTTTTCTTAAGAAACATGGCTATATTTTTCAAAAATTTTTTCGGCGGCGCCTATCGGCACTGCCGAAACCCACAGCTCAAAATATGTTTCGGTTGGGCGCGGGAGCAAAAAAAAAAAAAAGGGTCGTTCGGGTGAAAATTTTTCAAAAGAAGACCCCTAAGAATTGACTTTTCGCTCAGTAACCCCCCCCCCCCAGACCCAAATCCTGGATACGTCCCTGCAATGCTTAAGCAAAAGCTAAGCGATTAAACCACGCTAAAAATAAACACATAGAGCTTTCGAATGATAATAAGTTTCTGGAAATTGGTCAACAAAAAAAAATTTATGGTCCAATAACTTGTTTTGGGACTCTGGTGGGGGACTCTAATGACCGAGTCCGATACTACTACGCATAGCAAAGCAGTGAATTAAATTTCAAATTTCATTGGATTAAAGTTTTTTAAATTTGATGACGAAACACCACCGCAGAAGTTAAAGCCATTAAAATATTTCGCTGAAAATGTTTTGGGTTACTGAACC